>BQNB010160531.1:0-13496 GCA_026074375.1 Tanacetum coccineum | reverse complement strand
TTGAGACTTCATGAAATCGTTGAATTGTTTTTGAAGATCGTACAGTTTGTTATCGGTGTTGGATCGATAGTTGTCTCGATTGTAATCATTATGTTCGATTGAACGCCAATTATCGCGATTTGAGTCTCGGTCGCGGTAATCATTGTAAAAACGAGTCTTAAGAAAAGTTTGCATGAATTTAGCCTGTAACAACCCGAGTTTCACGACGCGTATGACGATCACGAACTCGACGTCATAATTATTATTTTATAAATTCGTGTGAGCGAATGTCGACATTTAAATTTTTATATGTCGTAAATAATTATTTTCGTATTTTATAACGAACGGAAATTGGAAATTTTATTTTTAGACGTTTCGCGAGTCAACGTTTGACCTCGCGTTCGTTAATCATTTTAAGCATCGTAAAAATTTACAACGCGTCTCGTTGTTATTTTTAAGCCGGACTCGCGTTTTAAAATATACACATTTTATCAAATGTTTTAAATTAAATTAATGTGACAAAAATAAAAATGGTCTCGGAAGTGAAATCCCGAGCCCCGGTTGTCGTTTTTAACTTAAACAAAAGTATGGTGTGTCAAAAAATAAATAAGGAAAAGAGAGGAGGAGCATTTGTGTCAAATGGCCAAACCAAATCTCTATATAAGCAAGCTTACACACACTTATAACTCTTTTTAGAAAATTTTGTCTTCCTCCTCCCCCCTTCACCTTGTTCGGCCGAAAACCACCACCGAAAAAGTTTTTCGGTCACCGAAAACCGCTGTGGTCGCCGAAAAAATCACATGCATTCCGATCAACCTATATTTTCCGAATTCTCTCTTCATTTCCTACACATCTACGCAATAAAATAACACATGCAATGGATATTTTTGGAGTTTGAGTTCGGGTTTGGTTCATAAGATTTCGAGTTGAAGGGTTGTTTAAAATGGTTAGATTAAGGTGTTGTCGAAGTGGGTTTTTGTCAAAAACGGTTCGGGTGTTGTTGTTTTTGTTTTGCCGTGAACACGAAACCACAAGGGAGACGATTTCGATTGTTTGTTTTTGCTTATTATAGCATTGTGAGCATTCTTTTATGTTTTGTTTTGTTTATTCTGTCGATTTGATTATATGTGATGAAATCTATTGAAACTTGCGGTATTTAGTGTAGTATGTTATTGATTATAAAGCGGGATTGATATGAAAATATAGGACATATTAGACATAGTTTGGATAAGTTTTTGGGTCAAAAACGATTTTTGGCGCGTTTTGCGACTAGCCGTTTAGAGCAAAAAACAGAACCTGCGTGACGGGGTTTGAGATTTTGTAAGATCTTATTTTTGGTTGGATAATATTGTAGAGGGTACTTTTACGAGCGTTTCGGTAATTTGAATGTCCCGTAACTCACAATAACGAAGAAGTTACGACGAAAATAAGTTTAGAAAAACTAAAAATTTCCATCAGCTATTTAAGCTTATTTTGGTTGCTGATCTGATTTTCGACAGCCAGTTTGGGCACTTTCGATTCCGTTTCGGCCTTCCGGCGAAACACGAAAGTTGTCCGGAATGACGTTTTATATAAAATCTCTTTTTGGTCAAAGTCACGAAAACGTGATATAGCGGGTCAAAACCGATGGTCAAACTGCTGCGTTTTTATTAAAAATATACAAGTTACAGCAGAATTGAAAAATGGCATTTTGGTCATTTTCTGTCTAGATTCAGGTCTCGGCTAAAACTAAAAAGTTGTCCGGAATATCGTTTCGCATAAAATCTCTTCCTTGTCCGAGTCATGAAAATGCGATTTAGAGGGTCGTTTGGTGCGGGTCAGATTTGGGTAAAAATAAATATAATTATAAAAGTCAAAGAAAGTCAAATGTTGACTTTAAAAAGTCAACGGGTCATATAAGACTTATATAATTTTTAACTAAGTACATGAATATAAATAAAATGATAAGTATTAAAAATATACTTAGATGTTTAGACTTACCAAAGATGGTAACTTTTTGAAAATAGTAACTTTCCAAAAAAAGAAAGTTATCGAAAATATAAAGTTTTCAATTAAAATCGCGTAAGATAAAACGTGAGGAATAATTATGACTCAATGAAGTGGAGTTTTGGGATTTAGGTCGCGCAAGTGGATTTCTCATCACATGTATGAATATATATAAAAATAGAAAGTTTCTTAAATAAATGTATTCGATTTATTATTCAGCAATGTATGAGTAAATAAAAGGATCCGAGCGTAACCTAATATCATAGGGTATTAGGATCTAAGGTGTTGCCAAGTGGATTTCTCATCACATGTATGAATATATATATATATATATATATATATATATATATATATATATATATACTATATAATAATATAATATATATATATATATAGGTTCTTATATATGTTTTGATGTGATACGATGCTACTCATCGTATGATTATACTTTCTTGGCTATAGTAATCGAGCGACGTAATTTATAGGTCGTGATCGTGTTCATTGACTTTCCGTGGATTGTTTCAATTATTTGATCTTTGGCTTTTGATCAAGGTGAGTTAATAGCCTCGCTTTTAAAGTTTTCAATGTTTTTAACTCCGCGAGGGGGATATATTGTTTGTTTTGTGAAATTGAACGCAAACTGTTTTTTTATACTTAAATATGATTCCGCTTGCTACTGAGTATATGCCTTTTTGTTGTGTGGCTGTTAGTTACCATGTGTTGGTAAGCGCTAATGCATTAAATAGATCTATTGGGTTTGACAACCCTGTCCTGGGTTTAAATCCGTTGGGACCACCCTGTCAAACGGACATTTTGTAATTAGTATTAGAAGAAGTGGCATACTTCTCGGACATAATTTCGTCCTACGGGATGAATGTGTTATGTTTCGGTACACGGGCTCTTTAGTTGGAAATCACTATTTTTATAACTTGACTTACAAGCCAACGTTATACGTTTTGTGGAACCCAAAATATGCGTTATATGTGTTGATTGTAAACTCTATGAATTCACTCAACGTTTTGTTGACTTTTTAAGCATGTATCTCAGGTTAATTGATGTTGATGGCTGGATGGGACGGAACGCGGATATCAAGGACGGTGTCTCGGTGAAGTAGTGTCATAAACTAAACAAGTGTTTTAGAAATCAAGTCGTGTTGTGACTTTTAGAAATAATTTCTATAATAATATTGGGACATATGTAACTCTGATCTTTCTAATAAATGAAATTGTGTTTTTAAACGTATCTTTGAATGTTTACTGAGACTCGCGTGCATGTATTGTGAAATAGCACCCCAATGTTGTATTCCGCTGAGTATCGTAGTTTGGGGTTGTTACACCTTTAGGGTCTTAATATGCAGTGTGTGCGGTTCTGTTCTTGAGATTTGACCTGAATGTGTCTGGCTTGGTAAGGTTGGGCTACTTTTGGTACCTTTCGACACCTAATTGAAGAACTTCCACCCGCCTTTGAGTGACAATCCGTCTAGTGAACATACGTAATGCCACATTCAAGTCATATTGTTTGTCGATTGTGAGATTGGTCAGCTTCTGTTGAACAAGTAAAAGTAACATGTCTTCTATGTTTTGTAGGCGAAGTCGTAGGAAATCACCTTCTCTAAACTTGTACAGCTTCTGATCCTCTCGACGAACTTCAATCTCTTCCAAGTGACCGTAGTCATACTTCTTCATAATCGTGAGTCTGGTAACCGCAATGATTCGTGTTCTGGAGTAGACATCCTTTGACGAAGACATGTTGGCAGCAAACCCGTAGAAATGTTAACGTTTGGGACCCCAGTGTGAAGTACCCTAGTAGGCATGTTTATCATATATCACCTTCACGGGACTCTACAAATTTCGAACCAAGTCTTCAATCCATTTAATCTCATATGTAGCAGCCTTTGTCTTTGTAACGGAAGTTGAGTACCGTCTGCTTAAATCTCCACCTTTTAGATATTCCAGGTCGTTGTTAATAAAGAAATCCTGAGGGATAACTTGACGGCCTCAATGATCTGGAATAAACGGGAGAGGTTTACTGAGGTCGAACGGATACGGTTTGCCTTCAGGGTTATGCCAGTCGAGTTTTTCAGTTGTGGCCTTAGAACATTCTTCAAGATGATAGTCTAGTTCTGTAAGACTATTGCAGGTGCCTTGAGTAGGTCGAATGCTAGTCCAACTAGAATGGCTTGAGTCAGATCTTTAATGTTGCCGATTCGGACATATGCAGAGAAGTCGATTGTAGTATTTATGAGCTCATCAAATGAAGTAGTAAGTTCTTTAGCATGAGAAACTTGACTAATCCATGCTTGAGGAGGTCGGAAGTCAACATGTTGTCTCTTGTTCCAATCAGGATCAGGAGTTGGAGGTCGCTCGGGTTTCTTGAACCAGTCAGCCTTGGAAACCTCCTTGTTAGTGGGTTGTTCATCATTGTTACATGTGTCAAACTCTTGATTTTGTTGCACTCCCGAGTTATCAACGGTATGACTTGGCTCCTCTTCATGGACAGACTTGCTAGAAGACTTATGTTGAGAGTGGGAGGCGTCTTTAGAGGTGCTTGAAGACTTCTTTTCCTTTGACCTTGAATCTCTGGATGACTCAGCTTCCTTACTTGACTTCCTTCTTTTCGTCCCTCGGTCTGATCCAGCGAAGGGGTCTTGATCTTTGTCTTTGTCGTCTCGACTCCTCTTCAACGTAAAGACTTCACCATATGTATCAAATAGATCTTTGTCAGTTGGATAAGATTTGACTAGTGCATCATAAAGCTCCCTTTTATAGTCAGCTTTATCATATGATTTTTTCTTCTTCGTCTTGTCTATAAGTATCTTTGTAAGCTCAAACTCGGAGAGTAATGCGGCCGCCTCATAAGTAGAATTTGGTTGAGAGGAAGACCTTGCCAAGACTGTAGCTTCTAATGATTTTGTGACATTTTTCTCTATTACATGAGTTGCAAAGTCTGAGACTGCTTGAGGGAGAATCTGAGGAAGTTGAGTGTTGACTTCTTCTTTAAGAATAACTCTCATTGATGTGTCAACGAGTTCTATGTAATCCCTCTTCTCAACTTGAGCTTCTTCTCTACAATCCAAATTATGTGCCAGAATGGCCTTTTGAATAGCTTCTTCGAGTTTGTTGTCAATGTAACGATCTAATATAGCAGGAATGGAGGAGAGAGCTTGAGCATACTAGTCAACTTGCTTTATCTCAGATCGATTTTTTTTCAAGTTAGTGACTCTGTCGTTGAACTTGAATACAGATGAGAAATCTGGAAGTGAAGGAAATGAGGTTATAGCTTAAGAAGTTGTTGGTGTCGGAGTTGGTGTTGCTTGTTGTGGAAGAGGATTGAAGACAGGAGGTGGTGGAGGAATAGTTGTGGTAAAAACGGATGTGACTTAAGGAGTTGTCGTTACTGGAATGGTGTAAAGATACGATGTCTGACTCCTTGGTTCTTCATGACGAGCTGTGGTGTCCATCAAAGAAGAAATCTCATTGTCAGCTAGAGAAGGATTCTCAAGATTTAGGAGCTTACTTGTAAAGTCAGAGGAGACAGAAGAACTTTGTACTAGTTCATCAGTCCTTCTGTGTGTCAAGGACCGGTGTAAGTGTTACATGAGTGTCTTCCTCTACTTGCTCAAACCCTGATTCTTGAGAAACATTTTGTTGGTCTGCTCCACCTTGATCAGCATCGGTCATGTCAGCATCTCTATTTCCCAAATTCACATTTACATCATTATACAGCTCCTTAGTGACCTCATCATCTTCTTCTTCATCTATCTTTTTTTCATCATCAATCTTTTCTTCTTCTTCTTCTTCTTCATAGTATTCAGTGCTAGACTGTTTGACAACAGGAATCTTGATTTTGTCTGACTTGGTTCTATCACTGTCAGTCTCTTCGTCATCGTCACTCGTGTCATCATCTTCTTGGTTATCATCATCATTAGCATCATTATCATCATCATCATCATCATCATCATCATAATCATCATTACGTTTAGTGTCATCTTCATCATCATCTTCTTCTTCACTATCACCCCAAGACTCTTTGTCACTTTCAGAATCATATTCGGGCACATTAGGAACCCCTGGTTTAGTACCAGTTCCTTCATCTACACTAGCTGTCTTGCGATGTTGCTCATCAGGAACCCTTGATTCAAAATCAGTTCCATCACCTGAGCCACTTGCATGTGAGGCATGAAACTCTTTCTTGCTTCGTTTGGTGGCCTCTTTAAGCTGAGCAGCTTCAGAAAGTGCTACTTCTGAGAGAACATTCAAACCCTTGCCTCTGTCTGCCGTAACCGGTGCTTTCTTCTAGTCGATTTAGGTTTGGTGGCAGCAACTTTCTTAGCTTTAGCAGACTTATTCTTGGAAGGAGATTCCTCAAATGAGATGGCTGAATCTGATTTCTTTAGACTTTTCCTTGACTTTGAAGGTTCAGCTCCTGAAGCAATTGAAAAATAAGTCTTGTAAGCAACAAATTCCAGCAGGGCTTGATTCGTCATTGCTTTAGGAAGGATTGCACTATATACTTGAGTGTCTGCATGTCTGGAGACGAATCTCATAGTACCCAATAACAATCATCACGAGCAGTGTGCATGAACGTTCTGTTTCTCAGTGAGATGGACTTATCTTTTTCAAGGAAGTGATGAATGATGATCTTCGTGAATCTAGGATAGAACATCTTGTCTTGTATCTTAGAATCTATGTTATCAATCTGGTAAGCCAAGTCCTCCCAGATTAAAGCAACAAAGTCCATATTCTTCTTGTAGTACATTCCCTATAGGATTTGAACTCTTGAAAATCGAATCTTATCAAGACCATATACTTTTCCACAGAGACATTTGTTGATGATTGATGCAAAAGTTCTCCATGGTTGGTGTAGATGATCAACAATCACATCAGTAATGTACTTGATCTCTCCAGAATGACCAAGTTCTCGGATGAATGATAGAGCTTCCTCTTCAGTTGGGGGTTCATTAAATTCTTGACCCGAAATCCTTGGACATATGTTGAGAATATCTCTAAACACTTCGACATTCACAAAAAACTTCTTGTTGTCGATCTTGAATCGATATGATACTTTGTGTTTGGTGACGGTAGCCCAGAATTAAAGCATATAGATGACAGGAAACTTCAGCAGTGATAAGAAATGCGGGATAACATGTAGTAAGAGCAAGTGCATCCAACGCTACTTGATAAGTAGGTTCCTTTGGCTTCATTCCTGGATTGATCCTCATGTTGCATTTGCCAATGACACGACGGTTCTCAGGAGTAACTAGGGCATTGTCCAGTTCAATTTGTTGAGCTTTGGAAGTCATGATTCTGCTAAAATTTTGCCAATACAGTTTATATATATAACCAAGTTTATACATGACACCATATGGCATACGATTTTAATGACAGGCAGGCATTTATCAAACGTTATCTAGATTGCAAAATTAACCAATTTTAATTTGCCTCCTAAATTATGTTTTAAATCGCCTCCAACAGGAGTATATTAATTCACCTCCTTAAGCATAAAGACTAATTTGCCTCCTAAAGGGATATGACTAATTCGCCTCCTTAAGAGATAAGACTAATTCGCCTCCTTAAAGAAAAATGACTAATTCTTCTCATAAAGGAATATGACTAATTCGCAACCTTAAGGGAAATGACTAATTCATCTCCTAAAGGAATATGACTAATTCGCCTTCTTAAGGGAAATGACTAATTCTCCTCCTTAAATGAAATGACTAATTCGCCTCCTAAAGAAGTATCACTAATTCGCCTCCCAAAGGGGTGAACTAATTCGCCTCCTAAAGGGGTGAACTAATTCGTCTCCTAAAGGGGTGAACTAATTCGCCTCCTGGAGAGGTGAACTAATTTGCCTCCTACAGGGGTGAACTAATTCTCCTCCTGAAGAGGTGAACTAATTCGCCTCTTTCACACTTTGTTAATTCGCCTCTGGTTTCTCAATTTTATAACTTGGTATTTTTAGGCATCATAAGTCATTTAAATAAGTATCTTAGCATCACACAACAACAAATGAATAATTTTCAACAAGATTTAACCACTAAAATTGCCACAGAGCTCAAAAAGCACTCGAAATCACATAATTCACATACATAAGTTTTATTCATGTTCAAACAAAGAATTTCTAAGCTCTAACGCATACAAGAATGTTGTTAAACACTTACAAATCACAAACCCACTAACATTATACATGTTTGTCCCTAAACCTATATGTTCGCATACAAGATTAAGCCAAAACCCAAACATATGTTAACCATTTTCAAAATTGAATTAAATGAGTGTTCCACACCCTTGGACGAACCAAACCCCTCAATCAATTTCAGTTTTCACTTACTTTTGATTTCTATGAACCCTAAATCAAGTTTTAGGGTTATCGAGCACAAATGATTGTAAAACTTAATTCCTTTGAGAGATAGATAGTTTAGGATGTGGGGAACACGTTTTTAGTTTACCTTAATCCTTGAAATCAACTGGTTGATGTGTTCTTGATGATGCCGATTATAGTAAGGGAGAGGGAAAAATTTTAAAAAGTGTTTGTGTGAGTGTGTTATGAAAAGGACGGGGGGTGGGGGTGTTTGTGTGAAAACTTTGAAAGTTTGACACAAATGCCCCCTGAACAACTATATCATATGCATTTTTCATAACTAAGTTTTCCTAGGCATAATATAGTTAACAATTGGCACATTTAGTCCCTAATTAATTAACTACCACACTTAACAACTTATATTTGCACGCAAATCCCTAAAGGCATAAACACATAACAGTTAAGGCTCACATAAGTTAAATTTAATTAACTCCCTTTAATTGTTAACCCGTTATTGTTTAAAACATTTTTCCTTTATCACCAACTGATTTTATGAAGAAGATATTTGACATTTTCTCCCCCCCCCCAAACAATGACCCGTTTTCTATTTAAAGAGTTGTAATCGTTGTTTGAGTGGTCAAATGTCTTTGAAAATGATTTTTTATGAATTTATGATATTAATGATTTAATTCTGAAAAGCAACGCCATAGAAAATAAGATTTCTCTTATTTTAACACATAAGCGCACTGACACGTACATACATGTAATATAGGAAGCACGGGTTGTGATGCAAAGTAATCACAAGCCTTTGCATGGTCATAAATGTGAAAACTAGAAGGGGGTTGAATAGTTTATCGCTTTCAACCAAGATTGTCGAAAAATATATATTAGATTATATACTTTTCACAACAAGTAAGGCAATCATTATGCATATGTGAAAAATGTTTTTAGCATATCTTAACAATATATGAAACTTGATTTTTATGTGCTCCTAGTTGTGAGAAGAACTTTTTAGAAAATAATAGATTGGGATTATTGTATATATGTATAATGAGATATGCATTGAGATAGAAGAATTAGTAGAAGTTTGTTTATAAACTTTTCCCAATCTCGTGTTTTTGTGTGAAATAGAAGCCTAGACTCAGAAAAGAAAAAAAATTGTCAGTGGGTGGTCCCCTTAAAGTCTGGGCGGTCCCCTTAAAATTAAGGGGGCCGCCCTTTATGAATTAAGGGGCCGCCATTTATGAATTAAGGGGGCCGCCATTTGTTTGAAAAAATTTCTCAGGATTTTTGTCAAACAATTTTTTTTTGATGATTTCTTTATTATGCCGAAAACTTAATCGATTTGTTCCATCATTCCTAGGCCTAGACGTAAGTAGTTAAATGGCTCACGTTTAAGTGGTTTAGTTAGGATATCGGCTATGTTGTCTTCCGATGTGACCTTTTCTATAGAGATATTTCCTTTTTGAACATTATCGCAAAGGAAGTGATGACGAATCTCAATGTGTTTTGTTCGTAAGTGTTGAACGGGATTCTTACTTAAGTCTATAGCCCCTTTGTTATCACACATTATTGGAATGTCGTCTAACCTAACGCCATAGTCTATGAGAGCTTGCTTCATCCATAGAGCTTGTTGACATGCCTTTCCGGCGCTTACGTATTCCGCTTCGGTTGTGGAGATGGCAAGAGCGGTTTGCTTCTTTGAAAACCACGATGTTAGACAACATCCCATAAACGTGCAAACACCACTAGTGCTCTTGCGATCCACGTAATCTCCCGCATGATCCGAATCCGCATACACTATTGTTTCTATGCCGGATCCCTTAGGATACCATAATCCTAAATGTGTAGTGTCTTTAATGTATCAGAAGATACGTGTAACCGCTTCTAGGTAAGAGGTTTTAGGATCCTCTTGAAAGCGGGCACAAAGTGAAACACTAAACATGATATTAGGTCTACTTGCCGTTAAGTATAATAAACTACCTATCATGCCTCTATATTTGGTATTATCTACGGACTCACCTTCTTCGTCTCTTATGAGTTTGGTTTCTGTAGACATAGGGGTCTTTATTGGCTTAGAGTCTTCTAATCTAAATTTTTTAAACATTTCCTTAATATATTTTGATTGATTAAAAAATATTCCATCATCTAATTGTTTTATTTGTAATCCTAAGAAGAAATTTTATTCCCCATCATACTCATTTCAAACTCATCATGCATGATTTTAGCAAAGTCATCACACATTTCTTGACAAGTTGATCCGAATATAATGTCATCAACATATATTTGGACAATAATGAGATTGGAGTCTTTCTTTTTAGTGAAGAGTATGTATCTACCATTCCCATGGAGTAATTATGTTTAATAAGAAAGGCTTTTAATCGATCATACCAAGCTTTTGGGGCTTGTTTTAGACCATAAAGAGCTTTCTTAAGTTTGTAGACATAATTTGGTTTTGCGAAGTCAATGAATCCTGGAGGTTGTGCCACGTAAACCTCCTCATTGATAAAACCGTTAAGGAATGCACTCTTCACATCCATTTGGTATAACTTAAAGTCTAATGCGCAAGCATAAGCTAAAAGTATTCTTATGGACTCTAGTCTAGCTACGGGTGCATATGTTTCATCGTAATCAATTCCTTCTTGTTGATTATATCCTTGGGCGACTAACCTAGCTTTGTTTCTAGTTACGACGCCATTTTCATCGAGTTTATTTCTATATACCCATTTTGTTCCTATAATTGTCATATCCATGGGATTTGGGACTAGTTCCCAAACATCATTTGTTTTGAATTGGTTTAGTTCGTCTTGCATGGCCATTACCTAATTTTCATCTTTTAATGCCTCATTTATATTTTTAGGTTATATTGTCGAAATAAAGCAAAAGAAATCGCTTTTGTGTTGAGCTTGCGACCTAAGAGTTCTTTGATTTAGATTACCAATAACGTTTTCGAGGGGATGAGTTTTAGATTCTTTAATATTTACAATTTGATTATTTTCTAATAAAATGTCTTTAAGATTATTGACTATGGGTTTTGTTTTACTAACCTCAATAGCTTCTTCTTCGACTAGCTCATCATCTTCTAATGGTGATGTTTTAGGCGGGGGAGGAGTTTCATCGAAAGTTACATTCAACGACTCTTCAACTTTCATTGTTTGTTTGTTAAGTATTATGTAAGCTTTACTATTTTGCGAATATCCTAGGAAAACACCTTCGTATGACTTAGGGTCGAACTTGGTGAGGTAATCCTTTGTATTAAGAACAAAGCATTTACTTCCGAATACTCTAAAATAGTTAAGGTTTGGTTTCCTACCTCTTAACAACTCGTATGGAGTTTTTCCTAAAATACGTCTAATGGAAACTCTATTAATTATATAGGTTGATGTATCAACCGTATTACACCAAAAATTTTGAGGAATGGATTGTTTGTTTAACATGGTTCTACTTATTTCTTGTAGAGTGCGATTTTTCCTTTCTACTACCCCATTTGATTATGGAGTACGAGGAGCGGAAAAATTGTGAGATATCCCATTTAAATCACAATAGTTTCCGAATTGTACTTCATTATCAAATTCCCGACCATGATCCGTTCTAATTGATACAATGGAACATCCTAATTTGTTTTGGATCATTTTGCTAAATACTTTGAATTTTTTGAAGGCCTCGGTTTTATTTGCTAAAAATCTAGTCCATGTGAATCGAGAATAGTCATCTACGATTACTAAGGTATAACGATTTCCTCCATAGCTTCGTATGGCGGAAGGGCCAAACAAATCCATGTGAAGTAGTTCTAGGCATCTAGTTGTTGAAACTATATTTTTAGCCTTGTGACTTGTATGAGCTTGTTTTCTAATTTTGCAAGCATCACAAAAATGTCGGTCGTATTTTAGTTTGGGTAGGTTTCTAACTAATTCTTTAGATGTTAATGATTGAATTAATTGCATATTAGCGTGACCTAATCTCCTATGCCATAGTGTGGAGTTTTCGTCCAATGTTGCAAGGCATATTTTGTCTTCCGGTTTATTTCCTAGTTTCATTACATATATTCCTCCTTTCCTAATTCCTTTTCCTATAACTTTTTTGTCTTTGATTATTTTGCTATCGTGTTCGGTAAATATTACTTTGCATTTGTTATCACATATTTGACCTACACTAAGCAAGTTATATGTTAAGTTATCTACGTGCTCAACATTTTCAATTATTAGGGAGTCTTGAGAAATCGTACCTTTGCCTATGATTTTACCGCGCAAGTTGCTCCCAAAGATTACGTTTCCTCCGTTGTATGCTTTGTATGAAGAGAACAACTTTCGATTACCGGTCATGTGTTTTGAGCATCCACTATCTTTAATCCACTCATCGGGTTCCAAGTTTACTCCTAAGCATATTTCATCGGGCGCTTGAGCTACAAGGCAAGTTTCATCTTTAGTCATTCCTACTTCATCTTCTCCATTGTCACTCCATGCTCCTCCAATAAATGCTCTTTGATCGTTGTTCTTTTACCATAACCATCATTTCTACTTCTTTGGAATGTTTTTCTATCGCCTCGTGGTTGTCTTACAAATCGTTCTCGTCTCTTGAAGAATTTCTTGAATTCTTTTACGGCCATAGCATACTCTTCACCTTCACTACCGGAGCTTGAGCTATCTTCATCACTTACTTCCTTTTTCACCTTTAATGCAATAGATCTACTTTGTTCTTTCTTGCCTTTGACCTTTTCAAAGTCTTTCTTTATTACCTCTTCATAGACTTTCAAGTTTCCAATAAGTTCATCAAGAGGTAAGGTTGTTAGATTCTTTGATTCTTCAATTGCCATGACTTTCGCGCGCCATTTTAGATCTAATGCCCTAAGAAATTTCCTAACACAATTCTTGCTAGAAAAACCTTCATCAAGTGCTTTTAGACTAGTAATAATAGGGTTAAATTTAGCAAAGGCATTATCTATTTATTTCTCTTCCGGAATCATAAATTGTTCATATTGTTAAACAAGAAGATCTATTCTGTTAGCTTTGACTTGATTATTACCTTGATGTGTGATTAGCAAAGTATCCTAAATTTCTTTTGCGGTTTGAAACTTAAAAATTCTTTCGTATTCTTTACGTGGCAAAGCATTATAAATTACCATTTTAGCTTCATTATTTTTTGCAAGTTTCTTTTTAAGATCATCATTTTGTTTATGAAAAGGTACAACTTCATCCTTTTTAGTTTCGGGATTATTTTGAATAGGAGGAAAA
>BQNB010160530.1:0-14788 GCA_026074375.1 Tanacetum coccineum | reverse complement strand
AAGAGTACTCGTATTATCATCAATAATATTGAAGCAGTTTGTGTTTTATTCATTGTTCTTTGTTTGGTACTGTTCCATTGATAAATACCTCTAGAGTATCAAAGTGTAGATTCCGCATACACTTTGATATACAAACAAAGTCTCAACCATTGTTATTTTGGATTCATCCAAGGTAACATACACTTTACAAGGTAAAGAATCGATCAAGGTGTGGGATCAACAGTTCAGTATTTAAAGTCATGTGAACCTCTTTCGTCTTTTAATTAGTTTGAGCATCTGTTATTTCCGCATCTCTTCTATCCAGGTTGAGATTCAATTCTCCGTACAGTTCCTCATCTTCTTGTTCTCCTCCCATAACATTATCATCATCCTCTCGATTTTCTTCTTCATCCAAAATTTCATAATCAGGTGGTGTTAAAACCATCTGATCAGAAGACACTTCATTATCATCATTTGCTTTTTCTTCTTCTTTTTCTTTTTCATGATCATCTGCTTTGTATGTTATAACAACCCGCAATTCATCAATGTAAATATCCATCTATTCAATTAGATGCAATATACTATCCATCTATTAAAGTATATATTACCTTTTTACAGGGAAATTTTTCGTTTTATTCCATTATGTAACATAGTTTACATAACTAAAGTAAACGAGCTCACGCAACCTCCACCAATGCCATCTATGTCTATGTTTATATCATGTAAACATCCTAATATGTCAAGTCTATATCTTAATATCATTTTTTTACCAAGTACATTATCCATTTAACGTACCATTTACAACGTTATTCCAAAACAAGCATTATACGTTAACGTTTATTCCAAAAACCCTAATTACATGTCAAAACAAGTGTACAAATGTTCAAAGCATGTGTACAAGTTACAATGCCAAACTTTTGAATATCTTTTCCCTCCTAAACCCTAGTACAACCTTCTAAAGCTCAATGTACAAGTCAATTGTGCATGAAATACAAACTAGGTCCTTTTACCTCCTAAATCATGTTTATATCTTACCACCACTTTAAAACAAGGTACAAACACTTAATACATGACTTTTAAACCTTAAACCTAAACCTTAAGTCATTCTAAAACCTTAATCTAAAACCCTAAACTCTAAACGAAACCCTAAAACCCTAATTTTACTTTAAACCAAAAACTAAACCCTAAACCTTAAAACTTTCAGAATCTGATCCGTTATTAAAACATAAGACCTGGGCAAAATTAGTAGGTTCTAGGTATTAAGTAAAATCACTAGGTTGTAGCCCTATGTCCTGTGATCATTTTGCCAACTGAATTACCCCGATTCGATGTCGGATGAATTAGTTATAGCCGAAATGGCAAAGGTGCGTAAATTCTGCATACCTGTAGTAAATTGCTGTTATCTCTAGACTTTTATATAGTAACCCCTGAATATATAAAACTAAAAGTTGTAGAGGACTCAAATTTCTAACCATGCTCACTGGTTTGAGGTTGATCGGAGGTACGGTTTGTAAATGGCAACCAAATTATCGGGACTGATGTTGGCTGTCCAAAAACAGCCATGTATAAACTAAATAAGCACCTCAAGCTCCTCCATGACTCACCACCACCTTCATCACCATGACCTCACCACCACAATCACATCTACTCCAGAACTTACAAGCACTCTCATCACCTCCTTGTAAGCTACTACCACAAGTTGCACACTAAGTAAGTTACTTGTCACCATCTTTGATTTTCTAACCATCACCACCTCCCTACACCTTACCCTAGCTTTCTATTAGTCACCATAGAATCCCTTGGCCACCACACCAAGTAATCTTGGTGCATACTCCAAGAAAACTTGGTCCCTAAGTCATTTGAGCCTTATATAAGCTGAACACACACATACACTTTCATTTCATCCTCACAACTCTTTTCCACCTTAAATCTAAGTTCAAACCAAGTTCTAGCAGAAGTAAGGAAGCCAAGGAAGAAGTACCCAGCCCTTAGAAGCCAAGAAAACAAGAGAAGGAAGCCATTGAAGTCATTTCCTAGGCGTACGAACCCAAAACCCTCATTTCGACCCGTTTAAGCTCAAGTAAGCTCAATTTCTTGTTTCAAAAGATTTATTCGTTTTTAAGGTCTTCAATAAGTATCTATAAGATCATGTGTAAACTTTTGTTTAAGCCCTTGAACCACATAACCATATGGTTTGGTTTTCCTAAACCAAACGAACCCATCTTGGTATTTTCGAGCTTATAAGCTCTTTTCATAAGTTCAAGCTCGTAAAACTTATTCATCCTAACTTATTTTGGCTTATTATAATAAGCTATAACCCTGCAAAACTCTTTTGGATTTCAAAAATATCAATATTATGGATTTTGGACTTGATTTGCAAATATTTTCATGCATAGGGGTATATATTGTAAGTTTCTGAAATTTATAACTAGAGGGGCTGAAAATGTAATTTTCCTAAAGTTATAACTACAAGGGGTTTTTTAGCCAAGTTCTAAAGTTAAAGGTTTAATATATATATACTTATTATATAAAGGACTAAACTTGTAAAAGTTTATAAACCAAGGGTATATATTGCCATTTTTGCATTCTTAAAAATATAATTTATAATATTTTTATATAAATTATAAAAATATATATAAATATTATAAGACTCGATTTTATTTAAATCCGACACATTTATCGTTATTAATCATCGATCGACGAATTATAAATCAATTATGTTATCTTTTAAACTATAACGTATCACGTTACTAGGGAATTTCATGTGAGGGGTTTCATTTGGGTATTTGTTTTGACGAGTTTGCTGGGTTTACGATTTAAAGTGCCTTGGCTCCTCAAACAATACTACATGGCCTCTGGATTATGATAGCCCGAACAGTGATGCAATATTACCACAATTAATAAATCAAAGTAATACGTTAAACTTTATAAAGTTGTGAAACATAAATCATCACACTAAGACTTGACATATTACCCCAGGTTGCATGGCGAAGCTATTTACTTTCACTTGATATACTGAACTTCCCCGCCTGGGTAGATAACATCGTACTACCATACGGACGCATTTCATTGATATACTTTTGCCATCAATCAGATTTCCCTGTTAAGGTGAGTTCATAGCCTCGCATTTTAAATCTTCTAATGTTTTCATAAACCATCGAGGGGGATACATGCTATAAACCATGAATACGAGTATTTTTCCAACTGTATGCTATTGTGAACCATTAGTCATGAACCATTAGTCACTTGCAAGTGAACGCGAATATTGTGGATAGATCTATCAGGGTGTGACGACTCCTGTTGGTGTGTCTATACTTTTTGTACCAATAGCACTATATTTGATAATAATGGGTAACTTTGGCAAGTTACCTTTCCACGAGGATATTTATTCCTCCCTAATGTCACTAAGGTGATTTCCATGTTAATGTTTGGTGCATGAGCTTAGGGCAATAATATTGTTTTTCCATGATAATTGTATATGCAATTATTACATTATGGGTGTATAACAACGTAACCCACTATTGAACTTGTATTCAAACTGTTTATCATAAACTTATGAATTTCACTCAACCATTGTGTTGACCTTTTTAGCATGTTTATCTCAGGAAATTGAGCAACTTTTAGCACGGAGTGGCACGGACTTGAAGATGGCTAAATTGTTATCATTCAATCTTTATGTTTCTAGATTTTGGGACATCTCTTTTGTAAAACTCTGATTAATAAATGAATGATAACTAAATTTTCCAAAACGTCTCTTTACGATTCATTTTCTATGATTATGACTGTTGTACTATGAAGTAATACCCCAGATTAACTTCCGCTGCTATATTTGTCAAAATGGGGGTGTTACAGATTGGTATCAAGAGCCACGGTTATAAAGAACAAGGTTAAAACCTTAACTATAACTATTTTTCTTTTTCCATCCAAGAAAGTCCTCCATGCCACTACATCTCCCAAATAGTATGTAAAGATACATAACTATTATACTATTATATAAATAAGTTATGTTATTTACCAATGGGTTGTTAACAGAGCGATGTCATATCCCAACCACCCTACTTCCGATATTGAGGATGCTTTTTCCTCTAACTTTCTGAACTATATCCCGGCTTCCCCGGACTATTTCTCGGCTTCACCGGGAAATACGTCTTCTGAATCTTCAAATAATTCATTTGGTTTGTTCCAATAGCTTCACCAACTCTTTCACTTTTTCATAATGACCCCTATATGAAGGTCATGCAAGCATATGATGCCATTAGTCCGCCACAAGTTACTATTCCACCCCCAACTATTGTGCCTCCATCTCTGATGCTATCTCCAATGTTTGATTCCTGAGATTTCTTTCCTCCCGAAGAGATTCCACCACCTAAAGACACTGAGACTCCTGTTGAGTCACCCATTTTAATATCTTCATCTTCATCAGTAGGATCTTCATCACCGGTTAGGTCAACTACACCACCACCAGATTACCCCTTTGATAAGTCTATCTTCGCAGAGTTAGATAACTCATTATGGATCATACCACGACCACTAGGAAGTGAACCAATCCTCGAGGAATCTAATGAGTCAGATGCTTGTTTGAATGTTCATTTCTGGAAATTTTAAATTCCAAAAATTTTCCGTTATATCCTGCAATGTAATACCAAGGGATATGTATTACTTTGTTAGAACTTGTGTCAAAAATAAGAATCCATACAATGATATGTCAAATGATTTCAAATACCACTATGTATGAAAATTTTAACAATGACTTATGATATCATTCTTATTTTGTGTCGTCTTGTAAATGTTGATAGAATGCCTCTCAAAAGGACATCAACATCTGCAGCACTAGCCATGACTCAGGCCGCCATCAAGAAACTAGTTGCCGATAGTGTTTTCACAGCTCTGGGAGCACAAGCTGCTACTATGGCAAATACTGACAATACTAATAGGAACATCGGAGAAAGAGAAGCTCCTGTAGCAAGAAAGTGTAGCTACAAAGTGTTCATGAGCTGCCAAACTATCAACTTCAAAGGTTTAGAAGGAGCTGTTGGACTTATCCGCTGGTTTGAGCGAACTGAATCAGTGTTTTCCCGTAGCAACTATACGGAAGACTGCAAGGTGAAGTTTGCTACTGGTACTTTAACTGAAGAAGCTCTATCCTGGTGGAATTCTTTTGCCTAACCTATTGGGATAGCTCTCCATATCATGTTTCATATGTCTGGACCAATAGGATCACAAATAACATTTTGTCTTTGTCTTTGAATTACGAGCTTAATTGGACCGGTAGGTGACCCGTTTATGTTTCAGCAATCATGCTCTTAATTTACTAATAAATATTGGAATAGTGGACTACCAGTATATAAAACACTGCCAAATAATAAGTGGGTAAAGTCCTGTTGGGCTAGGGTTTTAACAGGATCACCACTGCTTTAATTTTCTAAGATAGATTATAATTAAACTAAAGGATGCTTTATGCGGATACGCTTAATTGTGACAGGATTGATCGTGTCTAGGTCTTAGGATGATGTCCCGCCTAAGTCTTTAGAATGATATGCCGCTTCGAGATAAGTAAATCATTGCACTAAAACAAACAAACCAGCATTGAACCGGATTTAATATGGCTAATACAGTTTTCTATCTTCTAATCTTCCCCTTTTGTGTTTATTGTGTATTAAATTGGTATTTGTTTCCACCAAACCTGTGCCAGTCTCTTAGGCTGAAAACCTCCCAAATATTTAGACAATGTACATAGCATAGGTTTAACCAGTAAATAAACTAATTAAAATACTAATAGAATATAGGATTAAATTTCCACTCTTAGTGTTCGGCACCTTACTTACCGTGAAACTCCATCTTGACCGGGTACTCTGCCCGTTTAAAGTGTTGTTTTAGGTTGTCGGACTAAATATAAATTTAAACTTGATAATCTACTAATTGACCTACATGACAGCACATCAGGTTTTTGGCACCCGCTGCCGGGGAGTGAAATTATTAAACCTTATTCTTATCAGTATTTCTAACCTTTAATTAATTTAATTTAGTGTAATCTAATTATTTAAATTCTGTTTGTATTTATTCGCATTGTGTGTTTAAATTGTTTGTTTAAATTCCTGCATTTAATTGTTTTAAATAGTATTTTGTTCTGACTGATCACCTGATACGTCGTATCCACCAGTTGGATACGACGTATCAAACCTTCTGATCAGGACAGTGTATTAAGTTTCACTGTCTAAACGGCGTATCTGTTTTCCCAACAATACGGCGTATTCTGTGAACTCTATACGGCGTACTGACATTCAACAGACCTATACGGCGTATTCAGATCAATTGAATACGGCATATTTGTTACCTGATACAGTAACAGTAATAATCTTTGCTTTCCTATCTTATATGTTCCCACCCCAAGGGCACATCCTACTGATTGTTTGTGCTTAATTACAGGAAACCATTGACAAAGAATGGCGGAACCAAACGACTACATCACCGCCACCCGAAAGAACTTTTGTCTCTAATGACAACGAAGGAAGAATGGTCGAAAAATGTATCGTTGAAATACAAGGAACATTCTTGGTAAAGGTACGTAATGATTCTTTTAATGGGAATGATGGGGAAAAAGCATACGATCACATCAATAAATTTCTCGAAATTGTTGGGCCGATCAAAATCAATGGGTTGACTCATGACCAATTCAGGCTTAGCATTTTCCCTGTTTCACTCGCAGGAGCTGCATATGAATGGTTCACAAAGGAGTGTATAGGCTCAATCACTACTTGGGATAACATGCTTGAAAATTTCATCTTAAAATTCCCCCATCTTTCTGATCATAATGAAGAAGATACCGAGGAGGATGACAACCCCAACGAAACAGATAATGTATAAAAGGAAACCTATTTGACTTTGAAACACCCTTGTGTGAGGCATACAACGAATTTAGCTGCCTCCTAAAAATTAACACCGATCTGTTCACTTATGATATCAAAAACTTCAAAACTTATAATGAATATAAACAAGAGTTGAATGATGACAAAGCAAAGGATACTAGAGAAATCGTGGTCAAAAATGGGTACCGTAAAGGCTATGTTGATCATATATGCAAACCCTACCGCTTTAAGAATGGAAGAACTAAATGGCCCACATGTACATCTGACATCGATGGCTTCTGTAATGGTGGGGAATTACCAGGAATGGTTCGAGTAGGAAGCATGACTTATTTTTAAGATCACAGGTGGTATGATGAACTAGCTATGGAACTAAAGGAATGAAACCTTACCCAATAAGCTAAAATAGAAGGATCACGGGGATACGCAACTCTCGGGGTGCTAAAGTTCTGTAAATGGTTGAAGAGCTGCTTTGAAAACTTCTATAAGATAGAATATGAAGTACTGGTAAAACTACAAGAATGCTGGTGGAAAGTGAATGCTTACGAGATCGCTCCATTTACTTGTATGGAAAATTTTGGATGGGGACCACATGCAAATATAAAAACCGAATAGGCCAACAATCCTTATCTTGACATCAACCATACATTTGGAAGGGATTATGAAGCAACCAACACCGGTTGTACTCAAGAAAATCAAGAACATAAGGGTGACCCAATTCCTGAACCATCAAACTGCAAGGTCAGGAGATTCGAGATGATGAAGTACTCATTCAAAGATGACAAGGAGTAGATTACCATAAAAGAGTCCGAATACCTCAACCATTCAAAGGAAAGCCTCGATGCTTATCGAGAACTTTTACGTCTCATTAATGAAGGATAGGTCGTAACAACACTAAAAGAATAAAGAGGAGAAAAGAAAAAGGTCGAACTTAAAGACTAGCTGAAACAAAAGTGCTTCCCAAGAGACAACCCAGTCATTTTAATTGTTTGTCGCGTTTTAATTGTTTGTTGCACGAGTCTGTCTTCCCAGACACTCAATACGGCGTATCGAACCCCTCTGGATACGGCGTATTGATAAGTCTGGATGTTATCAGTTTTTAAAACTTAATATTTAATTTCTAGTAATTTAATTGTTTCTACAGGAACAATACGGCGTATCTTAGGGTTTGGGATACGGCGTATTGATCCTTGTACAGTTGTGTATTTAATTGTTTTCTTGTACCATTGTAGCGAGATAGAACTTGCACTTGTCTTCTAATCTTTTATACAGGACCTTGCTGAAACTATGATATGGTATATGCTGAAAAAGATATGTGTTGAACTTATCCGGGCCTGCTGAAGCCCTAGTCAACACACTTTTTGTTCAAGGACTCGTCTAGGAGAATTATCACGAGCAAAACATCAGGGAGTTTTCCGTTCTAATTCTATTCTTCCTTATTATTCATTATTTTATCTATACAACGAGGACGTTGTATAATTTAAGTGGGGGGTGGAGAATTAGAACGTACTTGTCTTCTTTTTTACAAAATAACATGCAATGTGCTTAAAAACGACCAAAATTTAAAAATTCAGCATGACTTTTTGTAAAAAATCACTAGTTACATTACCTAGCGCACTAATAATCCCTTGATACATATTGGTGATGAATTAAGCTTATTTCCGTTTCCCACTGTCTACAAAATTCTACAAAAATATGATTTGCCGGGATAAAGTGGACCTTAGAACTTGTCTGGTAAATCACTCGAGACCGGCCATGTTTAGTACTCTGGTTTAGATGATAGACCATGTTCAAATGATAAATTTCTAAGATATAACCAAATATCCTACATGTCATAAATAACTTCCCATAACTCGGGCTTAACTCCCGTGTACCCTTGATTACTCTCATTTTTAGAGTAAAATCCCCTAGAACAACCTGTTGAGCCATTCCTTTCTTTTTCTACACCATATTATATGTTTCGTTACACCTTTGCACCTTAGCCTACCGTGTAGATTAAGCCTATTTTACCAATGTTGCTAGTTGCTTTCGTGTAAAGTTTTGTATTTCCTGTGTCAAAGTGAAATTTTTCTATCTCTGTAATGGTCAG
Organism: Tanacetum coccineum; assembly: GCA_026074375.1. Lineage (NCBI taxonomy): Eukaryota > Viridiplantae > Streptophyta > Magnoliopsida > Asterales > Asteraceae > Tanacetum > Tanacetum coccineum. The sequence continues at coordinate 5,857 of BQNB010160530.1, read as the reverse complement.
GAAATTGCACAATGCAATGGGAAAGATATGTAGCTCGTAAGTTTCGCTACTTTCGCGATTATGAATCATGTCCGAAGAAGAAGTTTTACAAGGAAAAGATTATCCGGATGAATTATGATAGTGAAGACGGTGAAACCAAACTGAGATTTATGATGTATTGTTTGAAAAAAAATGGAAGAAAAATAGTCGGTTCAAAAGAAGTTTATACTGAAGGAATCGCTTGGAAGGATCGATTATTCGTTGATACGTTTCAAAAATCAACGATGTAAAGTCTTGTAAAAAGTGGCCGATATCACCACTTATGTAAAAGTATGTAAAGAGCGGGATGTAAGGGAAGTTGACCGTTATGGGAACGCCAACTTAGGTTGTCTTTGTCATTTCTGTGATCGAGGCGTTTGTCTCTATGTTCAAGTCTTTGTCATGGAACGGTCAGGGGAAAGTTACTAGCAACCGTACCTTATTTGTTGGCTTAATCTATTTGTTTTGTGAAATTTACTTAACACCCATTTTACTTCCCTTTCCTAGCAACTAACCTTAGGTGTCTAACTCGAGACGAGGGACTATTTTTCCGAGCATGGCATGTCTATTTCCGTCATTACAGCCATGCATGCCATGTCTTCGAGCTCCTTGTTAGATGACGACTTTTGGTGAAAGTTAGAAGCTCCCTACCCTATATCATTCTTCATCCTAACCGCTGGTTAAACACGAACAGAGATGTGTTCGGATTGTATATGTCTATTCCATCATTACGGCCATGTATATATGATACATTTGCCTTGTTGGTGTGGTACTTATAGTGAAAGATTGTTGAATGATTAACCGTAAGCCTTCTTAACCCAACTTTATAGCTTTTGACCTTGTTCTATCTTTAGCTTTAGCGGATGGTGAGATGGTGTATCCTGGCAAGCACCTATATACGAAGCAACAACGACCGAGAAATTACGCGTAACTACTTAAATGTTGCCAGCCCTAATTAGTTGAGTGATCTGAGTGTTTTCATTTCCATATTTCGTGAGGAGCTTGGTTATGTACATGTGATTAGAACAAAATGATGCTTAAACGAAAAATCCTCAACTCCGGTTGGGACACATTTTCATAAACCAAAACTTTTTCTAAGGTCTACTTGAGGACAAGTAGGATTCAAGTGGGGGGATATTTGATGACATCAAATAACCTCACTTTATTATATCATTTATCCCATCTGTTTTGCCTACTTTTATATAATTATTGCATTATTTGGTACTTAATTGCTTTAAAAAGTTGATAAATGCGGTAATTCAGGAGTGTTTTGTGAAGACACTCTAAAAGCGCAAATTTGGAGCTAAAACGAAGACATTTGAAAGAAATGTTAAATTTTTCAACCAATACGCCGTATCCAACAAAAGAATACGGCTATAGCGCCAAGCATTCACAATAAACGCGTTTGTGCCAATTCCTAAACGGCGTATCCATGCTGTCTACAGACGCCGTAAACCCTGAATAACTATGAAGATACAGTAAATCAAGTAAATTAGGAATGATATCAAAGATTTATTACAAACGTAGCGCTCCCGTCCAAGGAATTCCAGCCCCAATACGTCGTTAATCGACCTACTGGATACGACGTATTGAGTATTTCTTCAGCAACTTATAAATAGAAAGACTCAAAAACGATTTTTCAGTTACAATATCATATCATTAACATACTCACTAAAGATGAAATTAGAAGATAAATCATCCCCCCCCCCCCCCCCCCACCTCTACCCAGTCAAGCATTGATCACGAATCCATAGAAGACATCGTGAATGTTTTACTCTCTTAATCATTCATTTTAAATTGTTTGATTACGCTTGTATAATTACAATGGTTGTGGGCTAATACCCTCGGGTATTACCATCATAATACAAGTTTCAATGTTGTGTTTTAAAAATCGATTTCTTAATTTATCGTTGATTGTTTAAATATGCTTATCACCTCATACTTGTTTATGTGTTTGAATATGCGACCAATCATTCAACTGGGTTACTATACGGCGTATCGAGTATTTTTCAGCAACTATAAATAGAAGACTCAAAAATGAGTTTTCATTGTACAATATCATATTCTTTATACCATACTCACTAAAGACGAATTTTAGAAGAGAAGATCAGCTACCAAGGTCAAGCATTGATCACGAATCCATAGAAGACATCGTGTAATTTGTACTCTCTTAATCGTTTGATTTTAAATTGTTTGATTACACTTGTATAATTACAATGGTTGTGGGCTAATACCCTCGGGTATTAGCCATCTTAATGAAAGTTCAATGTTTGGTTTGTTTTAAAAATCGATTTCTTAATTTTTCGTTGATTGTTTAAATATGCTTATCACCTCAGACTTGTTTATGTGTTTGAATATGCGACCAATCATTCAACTGGGTCTAGTGATACGGACCAAATAATCTAGATACCGGATAGCTCTCCATATCGTGTTTCATATGTCTAGACCAATAGGATCACAAATAACGTTCTGTCTTTGTCTTTGAATTATGAGCTTAGTTGGACCGGTAGGTGACCCGTTTATGTTTCAGCAATCATGCTCTTAATTTACTAATAAAGATTGGAATAGTAGACTACCAGTATATAAAACACCGTCAAACAATAAGTGGGTAAAGTCCCGTTGGGCTAGGGTTTTAACAGGATCACTACTGCTTTAATTCTCTAAGATAGATTATAATTAAACTAAAGGATGCTTTATGCGGATGCGCTTAATTATGACAGGATTAATCGTGTCTAGGTCTTAGGATGATGTACCACCTAAGTCTTAAGAATGATATGCCGCTTCGAGATAAGTAAATCATTGCACTAAAACAAACAAACCAGCATTGAACCGGATTTAATATGGCTAATACAGTTTTCTATCATTTGGCTTGTATCGCTTTTCTATCTTCTAATCTTCCTCTTTTGTGTTTATTGTGTATTGAATTGGTATTTGTTTCCACCAAACATGTGCCAATCTCTCAGGCTGAAAACCCCCCATGTCTTTAGACAATGTACATAGCATAGGTTTAACTAGTAAATAAACTAATTAAAATACTGATAGAATATAGGATTAAATTTCTACTCTTTGTGTTCGACACCCTACTTACCGCGAAACTCCATCTTGACCGGGTACTCTGCCCGTTAAAAGTGTTGTTTTAGGTTTGTCGGCTAAATATAAATTTAAAACTTGATAATTAAATAATTGACCCTACATGACAACACATCAGATATCCAGTGTGCCGGTTTCGATACCCGCTCACCAATGCTCGATAGGACTAATTTAGAATCTTGGCAACAACGTATTCGATTGTACTGTCTGGGAAAAGATAATGGGGTAAACATACTTAAGTCGGTTAATAAAGGTCCATTTAAGATGGGAAAGTTTAGAGAAACACTTACTGAAGGTGCACTTCATCTAGGACCAGAACGGGATAGAGTCTTTGCAGACCTTACACCAGAAGAAAAGGAGAGGTTTAAAGTTGACATTCGTGCAACGAATATTCTACTTCAAGGTTTACCAAAAGACATCTACACACTCATCAATCCCTACACTGATGCTAAAGACATTTGGGATAATGTGAAGATGCTCTTGGAAGGTTCTGAACTAACAAAAGATAAACGTGAATCACATCTATATGATGACTTTAAACACTTCCGTCAGAACAAAGGAGAAACCATTCACAAATACTATGTCAGGTTTATAAAGTTAATTAACGACATGCGAAACATCAAGATGATTATGCCTAAAATGCAGCTTAACTCAAAGTTTGTAAACAACATGTTGCCTGAATGGGATAGATTCGTGACTGCAGTCAAACTGAACCGAGGAATGAAAACATCTAACTATGATCAGTTGTATGCTTACTTGAAGCAATACGATACACATGCTAATGAGAACAGGATGATGTTGGAAAGATACAATAAACATGTTATTGATCCTCTTGCCCTTTTAGCAAATGTTTCACCTTAACAGCCCTACATAATCATCAACTATCCCACAATCTACATATGTCCCATTAGTTAACCATCAACCATAATTTGCTGATAACACCCACCTTGATTCAAGTTTTACCCCAACTGATGACTTAATTGAAAATTTAACCAAAACACTTGCCCTACTCGCCTAATCCTACAAAACACACCTTCCTCAAACCAACAATCAACTCTGAACTTCATCTAACACACGGAACCAAGCTACAATTCAAAATGGCAAGGTTGTAGTTCAGAATGTTCATGCTAGACAGAACAGAGGTCAAGGGAATTATGCTAGAGGAGCATTTGCAGCTGGGAATATGGGAGTTTAGAACAGAGTGGGCAATGCAAATCCTGGCCAAGCAAGGCAGATTAAGTGTTATTACTGCAATGGAATAGGGTACATAGCAAGAAACTACACTCAACTAAAGCAACCACAGAATTCAGAATACTTCAAGGACAAGATGTTGCTAATGCAAGCTCAGGAGAATGGAGTGGTTTTAGATGAAGAGCAGTTACTGTTTATTGCAGGTGGACATACTAACACGTTTGATGATGATGTGGATGAGGCACCAGTACAAGATTTGGCACTCAATGAGGACAACATCTTTCAAGCTGATCAATGTGGTGCTTTTGATTCTGATGTTGATGAGGCTCCTACTGCACAGACTATATTCATGCCAAATCTATCATTAGCCAATCCAATCTATGATGAAGCTGGTCCATCATATGATTCGGACATTCTATCTGAGGTACAAGATCATGATAACTATGTAGATAGTGTTGGTGAGTATCATGAAGTACACGAGATGCAAAACGATGTACAACCAAACTACGTTGTTGAGTCAGATGATGAATATACAAGTGATGGTAATATTATTTCGTATGAACAGTATGTGAAGGACAACGCAGTGCCAGTTGTACAAAGTAATCTATCTTCTGTGCCAAATGATACTTTAATGATGATAAAAAATGATATGCATGAACAGTCTGCCCAATGTGTCTCTGCAAATGAGCAGAACAAAGTAGTTAATGAATCATTAACTGTTGAACTTGCGAGATATAAGGAACAAGTCAAACTGTATGAAAATAGGGCAAGGTTTGAATTAACTGAAAGAGAACAAAAAATTAATGAATAATTGTGAATAATTATCGGTGACCATAGCATTAAGGAAGAATCTTTGAAAAAGGAACTTCGTTCTGTAAAAATGCAACTTAATTCTACCATTGGCCATAACAAGTCAATAAAAGAGGAAGTTGCAACTTTGAAAAAGGATTTTAAACAGAAAGAAAATAAATACCTGAAGATTTTTTGGATATGAAAGCTTTAAAAGAAAAAGTCAAAGATAAATTATTCAAACAAGATCAGTCTCTTCAAACAGTTCACATGTTATGTAAGCCAAAACCTTATTATGATGAAAAGAAGAAGGTAGCAATAGGCTACAAAAATCCCTTATATCTCACCAAAGCAATGCAAGTTCAGTCTGCTCTTTATAATGGTCCCACAGTTGTACATGACTCAGAGGATACTCTTGAGATAGCTGAGAAAACTAGAATTGGAATGCTTGAGAAAACAAAAAGCACTTTGTAGGTTGATAGTAAGATTAAGATTGTACCCCCTAATTACTCGAAAGAGAATTATCTTGCTACCTTTACACCACAGAGACATTTGACCCCATAACAGATATTTTGGTCCTTAGAGATCCAAGATTTGACCATGAAACCCATGTCCAAAATGACAGTGTATCCACCTAATACACCTACAAAGCTTATCCCCATAGTTCTTCCAATAAAAAGTCAAGTGTGATGACGTATAGTCCAACCTCGGGTCATGCACCCGACCCACGAATAGTACTTATACCCAGGCCCATGATGAATGGGCCATA
>BQNB010160529.1:0-14788 GCA_026074375.1 Tanacetum coccineum | reverse complement strand
ATTGCCTATAAATACTGGACTATTCCCCATTGATTTTCTCACCTTTTACACACACTTTCTTTCTGTTATAAATCAGTTTATACTCTCCTACAATCCTTTGATCATTTTAACCTTAAGTATTTGTTTTCAAGTGATTCAAGCTTATTCCTCCTAGTGAAAGAGAAGAACTTTCGTTATCATTAAGATACGAAGTTATGTAGTTTAGTTAGTGCATTCGTGACATGTCTTACATTCACAATGTATAGATCGAGTCCATGTATTCTAAACTTGTGTAATAGTTAGATCATGTTGATCATGGTGTGTATAGTTTTTAGATCGTGGTGATCATAGGAAGTATAGTTAGATCGAGGTGATCTTAGTAAGTAGTGTTAGATTGGTGTGATCGTAGTAGTGTCTAAGTGAAGTTGTGAAGTGAAGTGAAGTCGTGAAGTGAAGTGAAGTCGTGAAGTGAAGTCGTGAAGTGAAGTGAAGTTGTGTAGTGAAGAGAAGTTGTGAATTGTTGTGAAGTAGTGTGGTTAGTTGTGATAGATTGGTTCTAGCTAGGATTAGAACTTGACATTTGCCTTAGTGTCGGAAATCGGTGTAAGCTTAGTTGTGTTCGATTTTCTCCGCCTAAAGGGAGCTTGTTGACTAGTGAAGTAACTCTCGAGTTGGGTACTCGGGGTGTGGAGTAGGGCGAAGAGGTGTTTCGTGACTGAACCACTATAAATCATCGGGTCCGGTTTGCACTTTCTTTTACTTTTCGCTTTACATCTTTATTTACCTTATCGTCTTACATTTATATTTGCATTAGATCTATATGTGTGTTGATTGTTGCTTATATTGTTTGGATGATGATTGTGTCATAAATAGAAGTTAACATTGTGATTGTGCTTATATTGCTATGACGTATCCTAGTGGATATAGATGTATTATCCACACTTATCATATTGCAACTAACTTTATGGATAATTTGATACGAAATATTTTAAGTTTTTAAATGGAAACGTATTCACCCCCACCCCACTCTACGATTTTCACAATTGGTGTTCTACGATTTTCACAAAACATATAAACGTTAGATGTTCTTAAAAAAACATATAATCTACTTAAAATCGTAATAATGAAATTATTACTTAATTCATCATTTATGTTTAAGTCCCGTACGTACACAGACATCAAAACTAATTCGAAAATGTAAAATTTTAAACTCCGTCACAACATGGGTAAAAAAATATCATTTGATATAACAAAAGAGCGGAATACCAGTATTTAACATGGCATGTGTTTTTCTACTACTCCGTAGTTCGAGTATAGTTGGACGCGGATCATATGTCTAGTTTTGTGAAGTTTATAAATTTGGTGTGCAACTGAAACCGAACTGAACTAATAATCAAATCAAAATTTTTAAAATCGAATTAAACCGAACTACTCCCTCCGTCCCACATTAAGTGTCTATAACATAAAAGCACAAATTTTTAGGTGCAATAAATTGTTACAACTATTAGTTAATCAAATGACAATTATACCCCTAATAAATATACTTTAAAAACTCAAAATGTAGAAAAAAAAACTTAATGGGCCATATATTCAAAGGGCAAAATTAAAAATTAATAATCAAGATTCCTTCATTTATTGTATTGGACACTTAATATGAGACAACCAAAGATACCATTGTGGACACTTAATATGGGACGGAGGGAGTATAAATTTGGTTTTCGGGTTTGATATTAGTGTGTCAATCTGAACCGAAAACCGAATTTATATATATATATATATATATATATATATATATACATATATATATATATACATATATATATATATACATATATATATATAAAGACCATTAAAATTTTATCTTAATAGAAAAAATATTTTTTATGCTTGAATTATTTTCTTTTGATAAATATCTATGTAATTATTTGTTTTTAATAAATGGTGTAATTTGGGTTATTCGGGTCAACTCGAAAATCGAACCGAATTCAAATTCGGTTTTCGATTCGGTTCGGTTGAATTATAGTTTGGTTCGGCTTGGTTTGACTCAAAACAAATTTAACCGAACTAACCTAACTGAACAACCAGATACTGGAACCGATCATCACCCCTATGCAAATGGACTTGATTTTAGTACTGCCGTAAGGGCACGTTTGGTAGAGAGAAATTAAAATAAATGGATTTGGAAAAAGAAATTAAATGTTGAGAAATGGAATTGGTTGAAGCTTCAATATTCATTTAAATTTAACAATGATTGAACAACAATGGCTTACTTTTTCAACCTGCCAAGAACAAGAAATTGGGGATGGAGCTCTGCTAGAGATATGGATAAGTTGAAATGTGATAGGCACGTGACAACTTTATCTATACCTCTTTTTTTGTATTTATTTAGATATAAGTGAGGAAACTTTGATTCTCATAAGGCCACATCAGCACCTAAGAAAATTACACGTATGGATTGAGAAAAAAAAAAGAGATGAATAATGTCTTTTGAGTGCTTAAATTGTATCAGCGGTCAAAAGAAAGAAAAAGTCTTCACTAAAATTACCAAAATCGTAAACGGACACAAAAGTCTTTGGCCCGTACCGTGCATTGTCTTATTACTATAATATAAAGAGAACGAACCCTAAGACCCATTTTCTCATATTTTCTATCATCCTCTCCAAACTCCATCATAAAATATCACCCTCCATGGCTCCATTTGTTCTTGCCTTGGTAAACCTCTAACTTTTATGTGATGTTGTTTTTACTCTACTTTTAACTATATTTTTTTGTTACCTTCTTGTTTTGATCGTTTGATTTAACCCCGCAAGAGATCCAGGTGAGTGCACTCTACTTGTTCTTTGTCTTATTTTTTGTTCCTCTCTTTCTTTTAGCTCATGGATTCTGGTTAAGTTTCTTCCGCACCAAATCACTTCAATTCATAACTTTCGTTTCATTTGATTTCCCTGGTTAATATGTTTTTTGGTTGGTTTGAAGTGTAGATGGGGATTTACGCTTGAAGTGATAAGCTTACGTTAACTCATGATTAGCGACAATAAATCACCTCGTGATAAGATAAATGTTCCCTTTTTGAGTTAGTCTTCTCATTAACGTTATTATCCTTTTACTTTTTGTTGTTTTTCAGCTTGGCATTGTGTGGCACGGTGTTGATGTAGTGGTGATGCATCTTAGCGAAAACAAGTTGATGATATTCTTTGGGTAACAAGCAAGTATCATACATTAATTCTTCTATTTTTTATGTAATACTATCATGATGAATGATGATACTAATATTTTTACACTAGTTATTTGTGTGTTTAAACATCTCCTGAGAAAAGGAAAAAAAAAACAACAGCTGCTAACAATGAAACTAAAATTATAGACATACAGTGACCTGAATATATTTGTAACCAGTATTATACTAATTTTAAGTTTATGTTTTTGGTAATCAAGCTAATTTTTTTTATTCAGATGCGTGTTGCTAAACACAGAGATGCAAAGAAAAGAAACAAAAAGATCATGGGGCAAGAATTTTATTATTTCTAAATTTACCTTCAAAGATAGTACAATGATACTGGTGAGAGTGGGTGGAGGAGCATGGGGTATGGAGATGATAAAAAGAAAGTGGGTGAAACTGTGAAACAGAATTCGAGAAAAATTGTCGGCTTCAGTAATTTTTAAAACTTACGTGAGAGTAGGTAATAATATGTGGGGACGATGTGACAAATTGTATTTTACTTTTTTCTATAAACTATTTAAAATTTAGGATTTGGTAGCATGATGTGTTTGATATATTTAGTTTATTACTTACAATATCTATGCATGCTTATTGGTAACACATAATCTGAATACGTTTAGTGTTTTTATAAATATTTTTTGTATAACGTGGAAGTCAAAGTCTCAAACCTTAAACTAGCACCCAATTATAGAAAGAGGAGAAACCAAAACTGTTAATCAAGTGATAATGACAAATCTTAATTTACCCAAACCAACTATGAGTTTATATTTAGGGAAGACAAATAACCAGTGTTGTTTGCATGTTGTGACCCGCATACTATCCTACAAAATTATCACTCATTAATTCTAAGCGCATTCATTTTCAGTTTTTTACACTTGATATTGGTAGCCATTAAAATGTCAACTCTAATAATAAAAGGCTGTAATTTAGCCCATTGCATCAACAAACGTTTCTCAATGATGGTGTTATGAACTATTTTCTCATTGAAAGATCACATTAAACACAAAACAATTTTTATGTTATATTCACACTTTTTTTACGCATTCTGAACAGAAAGAACAATAATGACCGAAAATTTGGAAACAACAAAATGAGGTCATGTGATCAATTTTGATGTTGTCGCGAAAGGAAGTGAGATATAATAGTGCATATAGATAGGTGGATGGTTATTAGTGATATGAGAAGTATTAAAATGTATCTATAATGGATTGTGTTGCAACTAATTTTACTGAAATTTATCGATTATAAAGTTTCTTATTATTGTATGTTCACTTTTGTGATTGTATGCGTACTCGAAGCTTATATGTTGTGTGTTTTTAACTATCTAGATGCTCGATACTATTGCATTACAACACATAATATTATTATTTTCACATTCATGGGCCGTGCTTAGCACGACCTTAACTACTTTACTATTCTATTACAAAGCAACGCCTTTTGCAGGCTAAACATTACACAACTATTACACAAAAGTTAGTCAAATATTGTGGATTCTTGTTGCCGTAGAACATTTTCCACATGCTGTAATTTACTATGTGGAAGCAAACTTAAATTATCTTTCGTAATAAAAACATGTTCTTTTCTCAACTCCAATAGTTGAGCTTGTCTCCTCTTTAAAAAACATGTATAACTATTCTTGTCCATGATTGAATAGTTGGGAAGACTTTTGTAAAACCTAATTTCTTTTCTTTTCTTTGGTCCGCTAAAACAGGTTAGTTCACATTCTCCCCGTAATGTGTTTTTGGCTGAACTCCTAGCTTTCGTCCGAGCTTAACTTTTCTCGTAGAAGTGCTTTTGTGAAAATGTCTAGTTGATCATTTGTCCCACAAAATTCTAGTTGCACCTCTCCTTCTTCAATTGCTTCTCTGATAAAATGATGTTTCAAAGCGATATGCTTTGTGCGGCTATGATGAACCGGGTTCTTTGCGATTGCTATTGTTGACATGCTATCGCAGAAAATTGTTGTAGGCTTCATTTTCTTTTCTCCAATATCTTCAAAAATTCTTCGTAACCAAATTGCTTGTGATGTGGCTAGAGCTGCTGCAACGTACTCTCTGCTGATGATTGTACGACTGTTTGCTGGTTTTTTAAGCACCATGTAAACACACCTGAACCAAGTGAAAAAATATATCTAGATGTACTTTTCATGTCATTTATACATCCTCCCCAATCACTGTCACAAAAACCATGCAAAATTTATATTTGCACTCTTTTCAAACATGATTCCAAAATCTTTTGTACCTTGCAAATATCTTAAAATTCTTTTACCGACTCCCATATGAATCTGACCTGGATTGTGCATGAACCTTGAGAGTAAACTTGCGGCAAACATGATGTCGGGCTTTGTTGCTGGGAGGTATAACAATTTCCCCACAAGACTTCGGTAAAGTGTAGCATCCACTTTACTTAAACCGTCTTCTTTCATGAGCTTTTCATTGACAACCAAAGGAGTGTCCTTCGGTTTGCATTCCGACATATCAAAAATGTTTAAAATCTTCTCAACATACTTTTCTTGACAAATAAAAATGTCTCCGTCGTTTTGATAAATTTCCATTCCGAGAAAATGATTTAGAAGTCCTAAATCACTCATCTCCTATTTTTGCATCATCTCATTCTTGAAATCTTCTATCATTTTCTTGGTGTTCCCTGTGAACACAAGATCATCGACATACAACGCAACAATTAAAATGTCACTTGTACCTTGATTTTTAACATACAAGGTCGGCTCGATCTTGCTTTGATCAAAACCTTTTTCTTCAAAATAACCATCCATCTGGCTATACCACGCTCGCGGTGCTTGCTTGAGCCTGTACAAAGCTTTCTTCAGAATGTAAACTTTTTTTTTCTTTTCCTCCGACCTCGAATCCTTGAGGTTGATTCACATAAATGTCTTATTTAAGTTCACCATTCAAAAACGCTGACTTGACCTCGAGTTGGTAAAGTAACCAACCTTTCTGACCTGCTAGTGAAATGATTGCTCGGACCGTATCCATTCGAGCAACTGGAGCAAATGTCTCGTCATAGTAATTCCGGGCTGTTGTGAGTAACCTTTTGTGACTAGTCTCGCCTTGTTTCTTTGAACGAACCATCTGCATTTTACTTGACTTTGTAGACCCATTTGACACCAATAACGTCTTTGTCTGAAGGTCTGTCTGTGAGCTCCCATATAACAACCCAGAATTTCCATCAAATGCAAAATCAACCTATTTTACTATGATTACAATTGTACGGGGAAATTTTTCGCTTTATTACATTACTTGCATTGCCAATATCTTAATATGCAATGTAACTTGCATAACTAAAGTAGACAAGCTCATGCAACCTATCTATGGCCATCCAATCTACATATATGTCAAGCAAACATCATAACATGTCAAGTCAATATCATCATATCATTATTACAAATCACATTACTCATATAATGTACCATTCGCAACGTTATATCAAAACGGGCTTTAAACCGTTATCGTATACCTCTAAACCCTAATTCCATGAAAGGTTAATATTTAAAGCGAATGTACAAGCTACTAAAGCATATATACAAGTCATATAACATCTCATTTGAATAATACTTTCCCTCCAAAAAAAGGTACAAGTCCTTTAAAGCATAATGTATAAGTCATTAATGCACGACATTTAAAATAGCCGTTTTACCTCCGTTTTCCCAAGGAAACTTGTATAATCTATAAAGTACAAGTTACAAGCAAGTCATATACTTTATTTACATTCCATAATCATCCTCATTTCATAAGATATCATGAAATGAAACCTAGAAACCCTAACCCAAGCAAAATACTAAACCATGACCCGTTTCTCGATATTTATCCATTTTTAAATTCAACCAACACTCAAATAAGTTATAATAACTTAATTTACAACATTATCAATCATATTATATCATCATTTCATCATTTCATCTCAATTATACACGAAATAAATCCAAGAAACCCTAAACGTGCCCTAATTTGACTTTGGACCCGTTTACTCATTTTCACCCATTTTAAACCCGAACCATCTATCAATTCTTGCTAATAATCCTTAACACAAGTCTTGTGAACATATATCTATCATTATATCACAAGAGTACTCGAAATGCAAGCTTGAAAACCCATTTCGAGCCCTAGTTTACCCGCGACCTACAATCTTGCATTTTGACCTATTTTGAAACTTTCTTTGCAAATAAGCACCTCATGACTCACCTCCTTGCTTCCTATAGCAGCTTACAAGCAGGTCTAACACATTCCATGGTTGCTAATGAAGCCACATATCCACCCTTAACCTCCAAGGCAGCCGTGGCAAGTCACTACCTCAAACCATCTCCACATGACCTATTCTACCACCATAGCCTTACCACATCACCCTCATAGACTCCCCAACACAGCCACTACAGAAATAAGATACCTCATTGCTTACCTTGGTCACCAAGTTCATTTGAACACTATAAATAGACTCGCATACCATTCATTTTAACTCATCTCCCACTTCCTCCTCTATAACCCATTATAGCAGCAATCCTTTACTTAAATAAGTTCCTAAGAGGTCCTAAGAAGTCTCAAGATCAGAAGTGAAGCAAAAGAAACCAAGAAAATAAACCCCAGAGTCGTTATTCTAGGCGTACGAAGCTAAAAGTCCCGATTTCAACCCGTTTCCAAGCTATAAGCTCAAACCCAGGTTCTATAATCTTCATAACTGCTCCTACACTCTTATAATGTTCACATGATCATAAATATACTCTTGTTAAAGTTTTATAACCCAATTCATGCTCATTTTCCATTTTGATTCAAAATCGTACACCCGAAACCCTAATTTCATGTTTTTCTTGAATCTATGAGCTAATATGATAAAATGTTGTTATAATCTATCCTAGCATGCTTACCTAATGTTATTATAAAACCCTAATTCGACCCGTTTTGATTTCTAGCTTAACGAATCGTTAATCTGAACTTTTGTTACGTTAAATCTTTATATTTTAGCTTATATTAATAAGCTATAACCTGCAAATATCATTTAGAAACATAAAATAAGCTTGCATGACATTTTGGACTTGTTTTGCAAAAGTATTCATCATTTTATGAAAGTATAACTATAGGGGTCTATTATGTCACTTTCCAAAGTACAAGGTTTACTTTGTACATCTTTTAAAACAGAAGGACCAAACTCATAAAAGTGCAAACTCCAAGGGTATATTTTGCCATTTTTCATTTTCAAGGGTCTAAAATGTAACATTTTGAAAAAGTATAAAAATGTATTCAAAACCTTACAAAACATAACTTTAATTAACGCTTGACGTGCTTAACATTTCTAGTTATCGAGCAAAACGCTTAAAACTGATTATATCGTATCACAATACTAGGGAGCTTCATATTAAGGGATTTCATCTTGGTATTACGTTCTGACCGAGTTGTTGGGTTTACGATTTAAAGTGCCCTAGCTCCTCAAACGTTTACTGAATGACCTCTGAATTATGATGGCCTGAACAGTGATACAATAATTCTAAATTTTCCAATCAAACTCATAACAATATTAGAATCTCTGAACCAAAGTTCTAAAGTACAATCTACCTAAGACTTGACATATTTACTCATGTTGCGTGACGTGGTTGTTTACTATCATTTTGCTATATCAACCTTCCCTGTTAAGATTGTGATAATGTTGTCAGCTTTCATTTTGGAATAATTATTACAACTACCTATCAGATGAAGTTTATAACCTCGCCTTTACTTATTTACATGTTTTATAAACCCGCGAGGGGGATACATACTTGTTTACAAACTCTTTTACATACTCATTTATCTTATAACAATGTGATTACTTTTCAAAGACTTAGTGAGTTCATAGCCTCACTTTTTAATCCCTTTAATGTTTTTATAAACCCGTGAGGGGGATACATGCTATAAATTACGAATACAAGTGTTTTTTAGACTATATGCTAACCTGATATACCATTACAATTAATGTCTATGTTACTTATGCCAAAAGTCCCTCATTATCATATATCATTAATCACTTACGGGTGAACGCGAATATTGTGGATAGATCTATCGGAATTGACGAATCCTGTTTGTGTTAGCCGGATAGGTAACAAAACACACTATATTTGAATTTCATAGGTATATGGCAATTACCTACATCGGGGGCCATTATCTCTCTCTCTCTCTATATATAATCTAAATATATATATATATATATAAAGATATTATATATATATAGATATATATATAGTATTATAAATAATATATAAGATATATATAATATCACATCAATTTGGTATATATATATACACTAGTCAATTATTTGTTTAGTTTGTGTGCCATGAGCATAGACGAGACAATAAAGCAATTTAATACCAATAACATTATACATCAATACCATTTTTTCTATGATAATTGTATTCGTTGGAGTTTATTACCAATAATGGGTGTATAACAACGTACCCCAATACCCCACTATAACGCATTACTATGAAACTTGCTTCATAACATTACTTTATGATGAACTGGTATTCAACTATTACATTTCAAAACATATGAATTTCACTCAACCATTGTGTTGACTTTTTAGCATGTTTATCTCAGGTAATTGAGCAACTTATAGCACGGAGTGGCATGGACATAAAGATGGCTAAAACTTGTTATCATTCACATTGTATGTAACTAGATTTTGGGACCTGCCTTTGTAAAACTCTGATTTTAAATGAATGATAACTTATCTTTTAAACAAACGTCTCTTTTGAGTCGTTTTTTATGATTATGATTGTTGTATCCATGAAGTAATACCCCAGATTAGCTTCTGCTGCTATATGTAAAAATGGGGGTGTTACATCCCATGTGTTGTTCTTTTCGATAACTTGAATTTCATCCTTCATCGCTTTCTTCCATGATTCCTCTCTAATTGCTTCTTCAAAACTTTCTTGGCGGTGGACTTGGAGATTCTTCAACAGTTTCTTTGCTAGGTACTTCGTCATGTGATGGTTGATTTTCATCACTTTTCACATGTGCTTCATCCTGCATATTGTTAGTGGGAAAACTTGTTCCTTCCTTTTTTCATCTTCCCAATTCCAAGAAGAATTTTCATTAAAAATTACATCTCGACTAATTATTACATTTTTTGTTTTTAGGCTATACAATCTATAAGTTTTTGATTTGCTACTATAGCCTACAAAAATACACTTTTCACTTATCTCGTCCAACTTATACCTTTTTTTCTTTGGTATTTGAGAATAACAAACACACCCAAAAACTTTATGTCTTACCAAAGGTTTTCTTCCATTCCACGCTTCAAGTGGAGTCTTGTTATCGAGGGCTTTTGTTGGACTTCGGTTCAACAAATATACTGCCGTGTAAACTGCTTCTACCCAAAAACTTTTTGGTAAACCTTTCTCGTGCATCATTGATTTTGCTATTTCTACAATGGTCTGATTCTTTCTCTCGAATACACCATTTTGCTGAGGTGTGTATCGAGATGTGAGCTGTTTGTGCATGCCTTTATCTTCACAAAACTTGTCAAGCTCTTTTGAGTTGTATTCCTTTCCTTGATCACTTCTCAAAATTTTGATAAAACTCCCCGTTTGTTTTTCGACAAAATTTTTAAATTTTTTGAAAATTTCAAAAACTTGAGATTTTTCTTTCATGAAATAAACCCATGTCATTCTACTAAAATCATCAATAAAAAGAATGATATAGAGATTATTACCATGTGATGGATTCCTCATCGAACCACAAAGATCGGTGTGTACTAGCTCTAGGATTTCCTTGGCTCTCCAAGCGACTCCTTTCGAAAATGGTTTCCGATGATGCTTTCCGAGCGCACACCCTTCACAAACTCCTACAATCTCGTGAATTTGTGGCAAACTTCCAACCATGTTTTTCTGGTGGAGTAAATTTAGACTTTGGAAATTAAAATGTCCAAGCCTCATGTGCCATAACAAAGCCTCATATGCGGTTGTGGCTTTCAACGCAGTGTGTTCTTCATATCATAATGTGATTGAAAAACTTCTAGTCGGCCCCATTATTATCTTCTGCATCAACTCTTTATTTCTTCCTTTGTTATAAATACTGAAACCTTTTCCTTAAAAAATAACAGAGTATCCGTGCTCTACAAGTTGTCCAACACTAAGCAAATTTTGCGTAACGCCAGGAACTAGTAAAACATCATTGATATATTTGATACATGTTTTCGTCTTGACCGGGATCTTGACTTTTCCTTTCACTTGTACAACTGGCTCTGTATCCCATTTTTTACTAGAGAATTTCCTGCAGTGTCAATATCGACCCAAAATCTTTCAATTCATCGCCCGTTCATGATGATTAGACGAACAACACCACTATCAAGAAACCATGGTGTCCACTTCTTTCAAGGTCTTAGCTGACAGTGACTAAAGAAAACAGTTCCGGATCTTCATGTCTTTCCCTTCTAAAAAATATTTGAGCTTGTTTGTTGGTATCTTTTGATGACAAAAATTCTTTCTAAATGACCAAATTACATCACATTAGTGCAGTTATACTTTCCTTTTTGCCAACAATGTGGTTTGTCTTACGTGATTGGTCTTGCGTGCAAAATTGAGACACTTGTATTTTTCTTCGTGATTGTCTTTCTTGCAAATGGAACACTTGTAAGAGTGTCCATAACCAAATGATCTTTTATCAAAGTTAACTCGACCTCTGCCGTAACTTTGTCCACATCCACGGCCTCCAAAATTTCTGCCTCCGCGGCCACCTTGGGATGAACTACCTCTTCCAAAAATTGGTTATGGTCTTTTTTCGCCTTGCAAGCTGGATTGGAATGCACTCTCGATCGCCTTGCCGGAGTGACGTGTCATACGCTGCTCATATGACTTGAGAGAACTTAGCAAATCATGAATACCCAAAGTTTTTAATTCTTTGGTGTTTTCAATGACCGCTATGATTGGATCAAATTTTTTGAGAATACTGATGAGAATTTTCTCAACAATTCTTTGGTCTTCAATTTCATCACCATAACTTTTCATCTGATTAATCAAATCGGTTAATCTAGATGAATAGTCATTTAGTGACTCATTTTCTTTCATTTTCGTGTTCTCGTAATCTCGTCTAAGAGTTTGTAGTTTTATACCTCTCACTTTGATGTCTCCCTGAAACTCTTGCTTGAGCACCTCCCAAGCTTCTTTGGCCTTTTTGAGACGCATGATTTTCGGGATGATTGACGGCGTGACTCCCCGTCGAATCATACTTAAAACGGCTGCATTTCGGCTTCTCTTCTGCTTCAAATCTTTCATTTGTTCCTCATTTAATTTTTGTGTATCAGCGGGTTCTTCAAATTTGTTTTTGACATCGTCAAACACAGGCATCTTAAGAATCAAACAAAGTCTCCATTTTGACACACCAATAATCATAATTTTCACCATCGAAAATTGGAACGACAACATGACTTAAATCAAAACCTTGTCGTCGTGCCATCACTGTTCGAATGATACCAATTTATGTTGGATATACGAGATGTTACTCTCACAAAATATTGCTCACAAAATATCCTTCGAAAAAATATTAAATCACTCAAAAATTATTTATTGCAACACTTGATAAAACTTGAAACACCTTTTACAGGCTAACTTTTGTAACTCACTCGTTACTTGTGGTGGTACATATTCTATTACAAAGCAACGCCTTTTACAGGCTAAACATTACACAACTATTACACAAAAGTTAGTCAAATATTTTGGATTCTTGTTGCCGTAGAACATTTTCCACATGCTGTAGTTTACTATGTGGAAGTAAACTTGAAATTCTCTTTCCTAATAAAAACCTGTTCTTTTCTCAACTCCAATAGTTGAGCTTGTCTCCTCTTTAAAAAACATGTATAACTATTTTTGTCCTAGTTGGGAAGACTTTTGTAAAACTTAATTTTGTTTCTTTTCTTTGGTCGGCTAAAACACATTAGTTCACAGTGGTGGTGATAACACGTAAAAGAAAAAGCATGTGCAGTTATTAACTATCATCTACCAATTGTATATCAAAGCTCATTTTGCATATCATCTCACTTCACACAGCTAAACAAACAAACCATATATTCTTCTTCTCCTTTCCAAGTTCACGTAATCATGTTGTGGTTCTTCATTTTCGGGTTTGTCATCTTCTTATGTCTATACAAAATGGGTGTACTGCATAAATCAGGTACCATCCCATTAGACGAACCAACGCAGATTCAAAACACAGGAATGCCATCTTCATCCTCTTCTTCTTCTTCTTCTTCTGTGTCATATGTTTATGATGTATTTCTGAGCTTTCGTGGAGAAGATACCCGCAAAAACTTTGTGGATCATCTCTACTCTGCTCTTGATCAACGGTATATCCGAACTTATAAAGATGATATCACACTTCCAAAGGGTGAATCTGTTGGTCCAGCACTGTTAAAGGCTATCCAAGAATCGCGTCATGCAGTCATTATCTTCTCCAAAAACTATGCAGATTCTTCATGGTGTTTGGATGAACTTGTTCTGTAGGGTGCGTCCAGACCTTCTATGGTCATGTGGCCAATAGGCCTCCAACTTGGAACGATAGTTCACCATGGTTTATGTACACGGCTGTTTCGGGGTATGGACTAATGAAACAGTAAAATAGGCAAAAGACAGAAAAGTATAACAAAGGCTAAAACAAACTTTATTACTTTGATTGATGTTTTTCAGAATACAAGTTACAATGTATTTATACTATGTGAAGAGGTGTGTGTGAACTATTGTGTCGTTTCACAAAGTCACACCAATTCATTCCCTAACTGTAAATAACGACTTCTAACTGTCAACCCTAATAAGTGGTTGACTTTATTTTCGGCCTAATTTACATAAGATCCATACCTAAATAATACTGCAGCCCATAATAATATATACAAACGTTTTCTGGACTGCACATAATCATACTACTGCTACTTAGTTAAAATAAAGTATTGTTAGTTTTATAAACTACTGCTGCCACAAATGAAGTTATGATCTTGCCATCCAACAGTTTCCCCCCAAGATTATAATCTTCATATGTCTTGATAAACTTCAAATGATGATATTGAGATCTTCACTTGAAGTGATCCTGCTTGAATTTCCTGTGAGCTTTGATGATGATGAATCTTTGTAGGACTTGTAATACATCTGATTGCTTTGCTTGCTTGGACACTGGTATGCATAATGTCCTATGTTGTGACACCTATAACAAGTGACTTCCTTCTCCTCATCTTGTACAGTTTGTTGTTGTATGCAGACTGGTTTATCTTCAAGTTTGATGCCGAAATGGTCTATCTTCTCCTTCCCTTTCTGAGAGGTTGATGGAGCACCATTCTTACCAACTGACCATTGGTATGACTCTAAGCTTGAGTCCTCAACTGCTTCTGCAGGAGCCTGGGGTGCTCTGGCTGTCTTATAATATGAAACAAAGACATCTAGATAGACCATGTAAACCTTTTTGACATCATCTCCATCATTCCTTGTTAGTCCAAGGATTTCTGCAATGGCACCGAATTCTTGGCCAAAATGTACACTGATGTAACCTCCCATACATTCAATCAACTTATAGAGATCAAATAAGTGTATGGGTATTCCATGAATAATTGGTGGTATTGGCCCAGGGAGTT
>BQNB010160528.1:0-14788 GCA_026074375.1 Tanacetum coccineum | reverse complement strand
TATATATATATATTTAAAATAATACATAATTTTCTCTCTCCTTATCTACTTTCAAACCTTTTCCAAATCCAATCCCACTTACAAACCAAACGGGCCCTTAATTTTTATAGAAATAAGCTACGAAAGAAGAGAAAAAAAAGCCAGAAATAAACCGTCTGAATAAGCTTAATAACCACAAAAGTAATTACTAAATCCACCCCATGGCGATTCAAACCAATTGTAGGTTCCTAAATTATTTCAAACACATACCAATATGTTATAAGAACTAGAGAGAGAAAGAAATATGTTAGAGAGAGAGAGGGGGATTGGAGAACACACTCAAAAACACACACTAGAAATGAGAAAATGTGTTCAACGAACACCCTCTTCATGTGTGGAGAGGGTTAATATACTTACAAGATATGGGCCGGACCGGGCTTTCCTTGGACTTTCTATAAGCCAGCCCGGTTAGCTTACTAATTATTACATATTATAGTCTAACTATTACAAAGGCTCGTAAGATCGATAATGATCGTCACTTTACTAGAAACTGTATTTCTAACAGTAACTAGATAGATTTAACACATTTTATCAGGCATTAACTCATAGCAGGAAGAAGGACTATGATCAGAAAGACAACTTAAATGGTCAACAAACTAATAATTGGCCAAACACAGTCAATTTTGCAACTTATATACATTATAAAGAAGAATTAACCTAATTTAAGTTATCTAGAGAAAACTTTTAGGTATAAATCACCCCTTATATTTCTGTGTATAAATTGCCTTCTTTGAATTTGTGTATAAATCGCCCCCTTAATGAAAAACGTATAAATAGCCCCCTTATCGACACACGTATAAGTCGCCCCCTATAGTGAAACGTATAAATCACCCCCTATATGGAACGCATAAATCGCCCCCTATAGTGACAAGTATAAATCGCCCCCTATAATTGAGTGTATAAATCGCCCCATACAATTTTAATGTAACACAAACCTTAATTTTTAGGCAGCTAGAATACACAATAACATGAACCAAATCAAACACAAACATTATCTAGCAGATTTAACATGATTTAACCACGAAGACTTACAAAACGAGCAAATGGGACATGTTTTTACCTAAACTCACAAGATTTATGTTCAAGACATGGATATTCTTGCTCTAACACACAAGAATATACTCTAACACATCCCAAACATAAACCTACTAACTTTTTCATGTTTTTCCTTAAAACCCAATTATTCGAACACAAGAATCAAATATATCTCAATCATGAAATATCCTTAGGCAAAACTGTTATAGACGAGTTATCAGTAACCCTTACCTATCAAAACCCCTATATCAATTTAGAATATAGAACACTTTTGAATTCAAAAAAACCCTAAACCAAGTTTTAGGGTTTTCGAGCCAAAATACATGATTTATACTAATTCCATTTGATTATGAGTAGTTTAAGATGTAGTGAACACATTTATAGTTTACCTTAATGATTGAAAACCACAGATTTGAAGGTTCTTGAATTTTTTGAGTGTTAGCAATGGAGGAAATAAAAAAATTTAAATGTATGTGAGTGTGTGTATAAACGATGGGGTAAGGGGGTATTTGTTAAAAAAAACTTTTTGTTTTTGGCAGATTCACCCCCTATACTCTTATATCCTTTTCACTTTTAATTAATAACATTCCTAAGGTTTTTCTAGTTTGACTTTTGACCCTTTTAGTCCCTAAAGTTTTCTTATACTATACTAAGCCTTAAGATTTGCTATTAAGTCCCTAAAGGCATAAACACATAACATATAATGCAAAAATAAGTTAAAGTTGATTAACTTTCTGATAAATATTAGTACGTTATTGTTTGAAAACCTTTTTCCTTTTATCACATGATGATTTTGAAGAATATTATTTGACATTTTCTTCCCCTTAAACAATGAACCATTTTCTATTTAAAGAGCTGTAGTCGTTGTTTGAGTGGTCAAATGCCTTGAAATATCATTTTCTTATGAATAACTGATATGATTGTTTGTTTATAAGATCAACACCAAAAAAATAAGATTTCTCTTATTTTGACAAATAAATGAACTGACACGTACACTTATTTGGATAGAAAGCACGAGTTGTGTTGCAAAGTAAACACAAGCCTTTGCATGGTCATAAAGTAGACCATGCCCAAGAAAATTAATTCCCATTGAGGGGTCAAGTTTTCTTTTTAACGAAATACTTGCCTTAAAAATGAAGAGCGGATTGCTATCTGAAATAATAGCAAACCATTGACATGTTTTGAAAGCATTTGAAACTTCTGCTCGAACTTCATTTACATCCTTGTATCATTATTAAATGACATTTCTAAGGCCGTAAATGTTATCGATTTTCAAAAGACATGTCAAGAACACCATATTTTTATATTTTCTGATTTTTTAATTTTGTATTTTCTTTTTATGGTTTTATATTTTTCTATTTTCTTTTTGAAAAATTTATATAACAGGAAAAATCTTTTTGGTTTTTCTGATTTTCTTATATACATATGATACATATGATATGTGAAGAGTTTACTAGCATTACTCTTCCTCTTCGTCTGCCAGCTTTTTTAGAGGCTCAGGTGACATATTTCGCATGTCAAGCTTATTGATGAGAAAGTCAAGTCGTTCTCGAGCTAAAGGCTTGGTGAAAATGTCTACCAGTTGATACTCTGTTATGACAAAATACAGCTAAACCACCCCATTTTCCACTTGCTCCTTTATGAAGTGATGTCTAATGTCAATATGCTTGGATCAAGAGTGTTGGATGTTGTTGCAACATAGAGCAATGGCCCTTTTATTATCACAGTACAGTGGTATTTTGTTGAATACAAGGCCATAATATGTCAGTTGTGATCGCATCCAAAGTATTTGAGCACAACATCCAGATAGGGCTATGTATTCAGCTTCTGTACTGGATATGTCCGTGCTCTTCTGTTTATTTGACGACCAACTCACTAATCTTTCTCCCAATAGTTGCATACTTCCAAACGTACTTTTTCTAGTATCTTGGCAACCCGCATGGTCAGCATCTGCAAAAGCTGTTAGAGCAATGCAAGAATCCTTCAAATACCATAGACCTATATTAATGGTTCCTCTTAGGTATTGAAAGATTCGCTTAACCGCATGTAAGTGCTTTTCAGTAGGCTTTGCCTAATACCGGGCACACATGCACATAGCAAATACAAGGTCTGGTCTACTAGATGTGAGATACATAAGGGTTTCAATCATTCCACGATAACGTGTAGGATCAACGATTTCCCTTAAGGATCTTCATCTAGTTTGGATTTCTCCACCATTGGAGTATCCACTGGTTTACAGGTTTCCATACCATACTTTTAAGTGATTCTAGAGCATATTTAGATTGATTTAAAAAGATGCCCCGAGGACTTTGAGAAATTTATAGTCCAAGAAAGAATGATAGTTTGCCCATCATCGACATCTATTATTTTCGAAAATGATTCATAGAGATCAGGTTTAGTAGAGGAAAAAATAATATCGTCGACATAAATTTATACTAGTAATATGTCTTTTCCTTCTCTCTTGATGAATAATGTGGGATCGACAATGCCTTTTGAGAACTTCTAGGAGAGTAGAAACGACAAGAGAAAATCATACCAAGCACGTGGAGCTTGTTTAAGGCCATAAAGGGCTCTTTAGCTTATACATATGATTGGGATTCTCTGGATCTACAAACCCGTCCGGTTGACTATCGTAAACCTCCTCACGTAGTATGCCATACAAGAACGCGGTCTTCATATCCATTTGGTAGACGACCATGTTCATATGAGCAGCGAATGAAATAAAGATGCAGATGGCCTAGAGTCGAGCAACTGGAGCAAAAGATTCTTCAAAGTCTATTCCTTCTTCCTGGCGATATCCCCTCGCTACCAAACGAGCCTTATTTTTCAATACACCTCCCAGTTCGTCTAAATTTCACTTGTTAGATCCACTTCTAGGTATAACCATTACCACATATCTTGGACAAGGTATGAGCTCCCAAACTTTAAGACGTTCAAACTCATTGAGTTCTACTTGCATGGCTTCAATCCAACAGGATTCTGATAACGCGTCTTTATAACTCTTAGGTTCAATGGAAGAAAGGAAAGCATCAAAATAACAGAATAGAGCTTCATCTTGTAGTTGTTGTCGAGTGGAAATCAGTCTAGAAGGATCGCCAATAAAATTGTTAATCGGGTGATCTTTGGTCCATTTGTTAATGTATTCGGGTGGTTGATTGATTGAATGCACATGATTTGGAATAACAACCTGATTAGGGGATTCTTTAGAACTAGGTTCTAGATTTAGATATCAGGAAAGGGGTTATTATCATGTGTTGCAACTTCAATTGTCTGGGTCAGCTTCTTCAACACCGAGAGGAATAACTGGGGATGATGTTTCTTGACGTGTTTGAGAAGTACTTGTTGATGGTGCATCTTGATCAATTATAGTTGAGGAAGGTGTACCGGTTGAAACAGCGGGTTCTGGTAAAATGACTGTAGGAACTTGAAGATCAACACTTGGTGGAGGATTCGGGTACTCATCAAACATAGGTTGAAACAATATTTCCCATTTGTTCTTTGTTGGTGGGATATACGTAGTTGAAGAAGGAATGTTTGGAATGAGTCATGAACTAATTATTCTAGGAGTCAAAAGTTTAGGCCCGGGTCCTGAACTAAATTGTTTTGAAGCTATTGCTGTCAACTCATTAAAATCAACATGGATAGTTTCTAAATAATCTTTATTTTTTGGGTCCTTTTGTTGTTAGCTTCGGATGCTTTATTCGTGGGACTCTTAACCAACGAAGTTCACTATGCTTCAGCTTTCATTTTCAACTTACAAGGTCTTCACTGTTCTTAGTGGGGATGGAGACGAGCACAAAGACATGGAGATAAGATAAGTCAGGTTTTCGATCATGAAGAAGTTCATATGGTGTTTTGTTGTGACATTTTTGGATTAATGATAGGTTTTGTGTATAGAAAGTTGTCGCGAATGCCTTCGCCGGAAGAAATAACAGAGCCTTTGAAAAGATCAACATGGTTTGAGCAGCTCCACTAAAGTACGGTTCCGTCTTTTGACAACGCCATTCTGTTGTGGAGTGCGAGCCACGGATGTTTGATGTGAGATTCCGACTTCTTCATAGTAAGCTTTCAGAGTTTGATTGACAAATTCAGTGCCATTATCAGTCTTGATGTTACGAACGGTTGCATTCAGACGAACTTGGATCATTTTTAGGAATTTAATTACGAACTTTGGAACTTCATTCTTTGAACGTAGAAATTTCACCCATGTAAATCGAGAATAATCATCAACGATAACCAGTATATATTTTCTCCCACTGATACTTTAAACCCTCATTGGCCCGCAGATATCCATATGCAGCAGATAGAGTTATTCTTCAATGGAGTCTTCAGCTTTGGGTTTGTAGGAGTGTTTCTTGCTTTTACCAAGAGCATAGGCAGAGCACAAATGATCCTTCTAATTCTAAGTTTTGGAAGCCCTGGACACACTATACCCATGTTTGGCCAAGAAAAAGTACATATAATGAAGTTTAAATGAGATAATCTTTGATGCCACAACCAAGACTTGGTCTTTAAGGCCTTACACAAGAGACATAAGAGAGGGAGCAACAAATTGTCCATAGATAATGTGTATAAATGTGAACCCCTAGATCCCTTGAGTAGATCAACACTGTCTAAATCATGAATGTTGATCCCACTTTAATAGATCGAATTCCTTATGCTTGTTTAAGGTTTAGTTATATTAGATAAATCTAACACAAATATAGTAAAAGCTTTGTTGAAATGTATTAACGATTATTGCGGAATCTAATCTTTAATATTAAGAAGATTATCTAATGAGCAGTAATTCATTGAAATTCAATTCAACAAAATAAGCTTCCAATATTATTAATGGATAATAACTATGAATACCTTACAAAGTATTAGGGTTTCAAAGACTTGAAGCTAAGAAATTTTAACGACTAAATTGATTTTGGTTTTGGTACGTATAAAAACTCTTGCTATAGGTGAAATATCCTTTATAATAACAGAAGGTCTTACTCAGCTTACAATACTTTCCTAAGTATATAAAACTTTTCTATAAATTTAACTTAATACTATCATAGCTAAGCAGTGTAACAAAAAAGTACTAACACTTACACTAGCAGTTTTAACTTAATACTAACAATAAATCACTACTTTGAAATATTTTATTGAGCAGTATAACTCTTCTGCAGCATTTACTTCAAGCAGTTCTTTGTACTAGTAGTAGTAAATCTTTCTCACAGCGCATTAACTTTTGTACCAGCAGTAGTAACTACTTAGTATATTTTCTTTGAAGTTCATGAGCAGCACTAACTTCATCAGAGTAGTATTAACATAAACTTGAGCAGCAATAATTCTAACAGCATCAAGAAGACGTTTAATCCTAACAATCCTCCCCAAAACTTGATATTCTTCTTTAAAATCATCAATTTTCTTTATTTAAAGCTTCATCAACACCAGGAGGATGCTTCTAAACACCTCTTTACTTCTTAAGCTATTTTATGATGAGTTTAAGAAGCTGATAAGCCATTTCACTTTCATAATCAATATTAAGCTTCTTTTCCAACATCATTGAAAGTGTAAGTGGTGCAAGGGGATACTTCTTCTCTACCTACATGTAAATCTGCATTGTTGCATCCTCAAGGAGTTGTTACTCTAAAGGAGTCATACTGATTCCAATTCAAAACACTTTGTATGCTAGTTGATTCTCCATACTGCATCTATCTACCTGTGGTTCGAACATTGTTTTCAAAATCAATCATAACAACAAATCTAATTCTTCCACTTGCTTTGTTGACTCAAATTTAGCTTTTACAACCTTGTACAAATCTTCCAAATCTTCCCTGTCAAAATTTTTAAGCATTTGACTAAAGAACATGTACATTTGAGACTTTCCATCAGCTCTCATTATTTGATAATAGCTCTTTCTTCTTCTTATAAATCTTCCAGCCAACAATACTTGGAGACTTAACAGCTAAAGGTATAACATCAATTGCTACTTCTTCTTCATCTGGAATGATTTTCATTTATCTTTTAAAGATCTGTTGTATCTTTGTATCCTTTCAGTTGTTGTTTCTTTGTTATCTTCCACCTTTTGCTTCTTTGTAATCTCTTATATCAGCTATGTTCCTGCTCTCTTTTCTTTGCCTTCCACCAGCTCTGTTCTAAAGTCTTCAAATGTATTTACCCTTTTGAAAGCTCTGTCAAACATCTCTTGGATAGAATCAAAATCTTTCAACTTCAAATCATTGAGCTTGTATCCTTCCATGTTCTTTAGGTAAGTACACATTATCTTTCTCTGTGAGCTTATAGGTGGTTTGTTTCTTATCACTTCTGCTCTTTTAGCTGCAAAATGCTTTCTTCTTTTCTCTAAGAGTTGTTGAAATAATGTAGCCTTTTCTTCAATAGACAACTCTTCTTGTTCTTGTGCTTGCAATCTTTCAGCCAATTGATGATCAACATCAATCTTTGCTTGAATATCATCCCATTCTTCAATCAAAGCAATATTGGCTTCTTTTTCTTTTTTAGCTTTCTCTCTTGCAAGTCTTTCTTCTTCATCAAATTCAACTTGTAACTTTAAAGCAGTTTCTTCATCAAAACTGATTTGATCTTTCTTCTTCATAGGCTTCACAGGTTCTTCTATCATTATTCCTTTACCCTTGTCATGTGATTGTTGTGAAGAAATTATTGTTGTTGTAGTAGATTTACCTGGCTCTTGAAAAACAATCCCTTTCACCTTGGGTTTTAAAGTTTTTAATGCTTCAAGTGCTTGAGCCAAAGTAATTTCTTCAGTAGTTATTGTAACAGTTGTTGCAGTAGTACTAACTTGTAACAACTCGAGTTTCACGATGCGTATGAAGATCGCGAATTCGACGTCATAATTATTATTTTATAAATTCGTGTGAGCGAACGTCGACGTTTAAATTTTTATTTTTCATAAATAATTAATTTCATATTTTATTACGAACGGAAATTTTAAAATTTTATTTTTGACGTTTCGCGAGAAACCGTTTGACCGCGCGTTCATTAATTTTTGAAAGTATCGTAAAATTTACGACACATCTCGTTATTATTTTTATGATCAAAAATTATTATTTTATGAACTTTGTACGTCTTTGTCTCGATCCCTTGGGAAAGCTCGCGTTTAGAGTATACAACTTATATAATTTGTGTCAAGTTTCTTTTCTTTAAATGTTACACAATACTTTTAACTAGTAAAAAAAATATATATAACATATTGCATGCTTGCCTAGCTATGGCAGCCGACGCCTAGACACCAAACTCACACTCAATTTGTTTTAGTTACCAATGTATAATGATTGTGTCTATGGTTGCTTCCAAGATTCAATTAACTCTTCACACACATATAACACTTAGTTGTAAAAAGTCTTCTCTTTTATCTTTGGCTTTTGGATCCAGACAAACCACAACCTACACAAACATTCACCATTTTTCTAATTTGATCTCAAAAACACATTCAAGTATCACCCAATAATGGTATGAATCAAGAAGGAATCGAGATTTAGCTTGTTTTCTCTTTTCCTCCTTCTTTTTGGTTCGGCCGAGCAAGCCAAACAAACACCTTTGGTGTTTTGATTTTTCTAGCTTATAAATCTTGTTTAGATGGCATTAAATTAATCATCTAAAGTGATATAAAGCACATGCATTAAGGATTATGCATGTGTTGACTTTTAGATAAACTAAAGATTAATAAATATATTGGAGGGAGTTTCGATTTCAAAAGGGTCGGTTTGGTTTGTTTGTCGTGGGTTCGAGTTGAACAAACACCCATAGAGGGTGTGGATTTATTTTAATTGGTTTTGGTTTATCGGGTTCGGGTTCGAAACCCAAGAAAGGGTGACACAAGGGTGTGGGTTTATTAATTTGAGGTTTGATCTTATTATTGGATTAATCAAGTTACATTAATACAAGGTATATTAGTTGGGTTATTTTTGAGTTTGGTTTGGTTTGGTTGGGTGTGAGTCGCGGCTAAGACACAAAGAGGACGACCAGACACTTTTATTTTTCCGATCTTGCTTCGTATAGCATTATGAGCACCCTCCTTTATGTTTATTTCGTTTGTTTTGTTCATTTTCGTTTATTGAATAACATTAGTCGTTGCATGTGATGGAATCGACAAGATCTTGCGCCGATTAGTTAGTTGATGTTATAAAATGATTGAGCGAGTTTAGTGTGAATTATAGGCCATATTAGATGTGCCGTAAGTGAGATTTTGGGTCAAAAATGAGTTTTGGCGTGATTTACAAAAGATATATTTTGTGCAGAAACTTTGGCACGGTAATCGAGGGTCAAGATTTTGCGAAACCTAATTTTTATTAATTATATATAATATATATATATATATATATATTTTTTTTTTTTTTTCCCCCCCCCCCCCCCCCCCCCCCCCCCCACCCCCCCCCCCCCCCCCCCCCCCCCCCCATATTTTTTTTTTTTTTTTGACATGAAAATATAATAAAGATTTCTTAGACGATCGTTTTGACATAAAACGGAGCTTCTAACTCCTAATAACGAAGAAATTAGAGCTAAAACGATATATATATATATATATATATATATATATATATATATATATATATATATATATATATATATATATATATTTGGCGTAAAAACTCAGCACTCGTAGAAAATGGTGTTTGCTGTCAAGAAATTAAACGCTCGTTTTGAGCACTTTCTAGTCCGTTTCGGCCTTCCGGCGAAACACGAAAGTTGCTCGGAATGATGTTTTACTTTGCCGCGAGGCTCGCTGATTTTAAAATCGAGTAATAACGGGTCAAAACCCAAGGTCAAAGTCTGTGTTTTTATTAAAAGAGTCAAAGTTCCTACAGAAACTTGCAGGGGCATTTTGGTCTTTTTCTTTCGAGTTTCGGGTCTCAGCTAAAACTTGAAAGTTGTCCGGAATGTGGTTTTACATAAAATCTTTTTTGAGTCCGAGTCGTGAAAATGTGATATGGCGGGTCGTTTGGAGCGGGTTAGATTTAGTAACATATATATGTAAAATGTGTATAAAAAATCCATTCAATTAAAGTCTACCGTTAACTTTTGAAAGTCAACGGGTTAATACTAAACTCGTCGGGGATAATGAAAGTAAATAGACACTATTATTACTACGAATGAGATATTCTAAACTTAGCCATTATTACGAACGAGGGGATTCTAAGAATAGAAACTTTTGTAATAATCGGAATATAATACCGATATGAGTAATTGATAACCACATTGAATGTCGATGGTTCAACGAGATAACTAATTATTATCACGAATATAATTGGATAATGAGACTTACTAAAAATGTTAACTTTCCGAAAATAGCAACTATCTAAAAATAGAAAGTTTCCTAAAATAAAAAGTTTTCGATTAAGCTATGTAAAATATAAATAAAAGAACGATCGTAACCTAATATGGTGGGGTTTTAGGATCTAAGGCGCAAGTAGATTTCTCATCACATGTATGAATATATATACTATATATGATTTTGTTGATACGATGAATGCGTCGTTGATTAAACTTTTTGGCCTAGTAATCGAGCGACGTAAATTATAGGTCGTGATCGTGTTCATTGATTTTCCTTGGATTGTTTTGATTATTTGATCTTCGGCTTCGATCAAGGTGAGTTCATAGCCTCGCTTTTAAGTGTTTTAAATGTTTTTAAACCCGCGAGGGGGATACTTGCTTGTTTTGAAAATGAGAACGCAAAGTGTTTTGATGATAAATATGATTCCATGCACTATTGAGTAGATGCCTTTTATTGTGTGACCGTTAATTGCCTTGTTGATGGTGAACGCTAATGCATTAAATAGATCTATTGGGTTTGACAACCCTGTCCGGGGTATGAATCCTGAATTGAATAGCGAGCACCCTGTAACGGACATTTTGTAGTAGTATGGGAGAAGGGGCATACTTCTCGGACATTATTTCGTCCCACGGGATGAATGTGTTAAGTGTCGGTACACGGGCTCATTAGTTGGAATACATTATTTATATATAACTTGGCTTACGAGCAATGTTATATGTTTTGGTTGAACCAAATATGCGTTCTAACTGTTTGTGTGTAAACTCTATAAATTCACTCAATACTTTGTTGACTTTTTAAGCATGTATCCCAGGTAAATTGTTGTTGATGATTGGATAGGACGAAACGCAGATGTCAAGGACGGTGTTTTGGTGAAGCAATGTCATAAAATAAATTAATGTTTTAGAAATCAAGTCGTGTTGTGACATTTAGAAATAAATTTCTATGTTGATATTGGGACCTATGTAACTCTGGTCTTTCTAATAAATGAAATTGTGTTTTATAAACGTATCTTCTAACGTTTATTGGGACTCGTGTGCATGTATTATGAAGTGGCACCCAAATTTTTATTGCCTAGTATCGTAGTTTAGGGGTGTTACAGAGTAGTACCAGAGCACGAGTTTTAGTGAACTAAGTCGTTTTACAAAACTTGGACTACAACTGTTTTCAGAAAATTTTCACGAGTCTTTCACCATTATCGGATATCCGCGAGCGCATCATTCCCGATCCTTTATGAGCCTTATGTGGTATATTTGATTTCATATAGTTGCATAAACAGTCGGGTGCACTAGATTAAAAATAAAAAAAAAAAAAAAAAACAAAAACAAAAAAAAAAAAAAAAAAAAAAAAAAAAAAAAAAAAAAAAAAAAAAAAAAAAAAAAAAAAAAAAAAAAAAAAAAAAAAAAAAAAAAAAACAAAAAAAAAAAAAGTAATAATTAATATACATATATTTCTATATATATATATAAGTATATATATATACATATATATATAATATACACTATATTTATATACTATATATTTTAACTTATATATATATTATATATATATATATATATATATATATATATATTATATATTATATTATATATATAGATGTATGTATGTATTTTTATATGTATAATATATATGTATATCTGTATAAGTATATATGTTTATGTATGTATGTTTTATTATATATTCGATTCGTTTTTTGATGTATGGTTGATACTATACATAACTTAGGTATTGCAATTCTCGCGAAAAACTTAAAAACTTTCTTTATGCATTTCGTGCAATGTCATAAAACCATCCTGATATGTGATGGGTATAATTTTTACATATGATTAAAAATATGTATGATGGTTACTAATATAAGTATTTATTTTCTTTTGTAGTATCATGGGCGAACCTTTGTCGCCAGATCGCGTATTTGACTTCCCCGTAGACGAGCTGGAGCCGCACCTAGCCTACGACTTCTTCGCAGGATGAGTCAGAGCCGCATCCAGCTTATGATTTCTTCGCGCCCGGACCGCTGCCAGGTTATGCTGGTAACCCAAACAACAACAACGGGTGAATTGAGGCAAATGTGCCATTACTTGGAGAGCTTGGAGCCGTAGCGGACGAGCCGATGGTTAGCCCGTTGGTTGACGAGATTATTGAGCCGAAAGTCGAGGCAGGGGAGCAGGTGATCGCTTCAGTGGTTGACATGGATGAGGATATAGCCATGCTGTTTGGCAATGATGATTTTGAGGATGATGACTCCGAGTGATTCGATGAGGATGAGGTCTGGGAAGTGAACGAGGAGTGGCTGATGGCTCCCGTCACACCACCTTCGATGCCAGCGGTGCGCCCACCGAGCGTCTACGAGGTAGGAGGTCCATCCACTATTGCTGCTAAGGGACAGTCTTTCCCCTCCCAACATCTGGACTTCTTGTACCTCCATCAGCGATCGAGGACTTGAGTAACCGCTTGGGTAACCTGGAGTACGAACACATACAGCTTGTAAAGAAAGTAATCCAGGTGAGTGACGCTGAGGTAGCAGCTGGTATTACTATCAAGGAGATTGGCCCCAGGGTTTCTGCTGTTGAGGGATAAGTGCAGGTGATGGC
This sequence comes from Tanacetum coccineum, assembly GCA_026074375.1. NCBI lineage: Eukaryota > Viridiplantae > Streptophyta > Magnoliopsida > Asterales > Asteraceae > Tanacetum > Tanacetum coccineum. The sequence goes on along the minus strand of BQNB010160528.1, from coordinate 1,843 downwards.
GTCCCAGATGGTTTATGTCGCGGACATATGGGAGCAGGTTGGTGCTCAGGTGGAGCAGGGTCAGCAGACTGAAACCTAGAGAGATGAGGTGATTACCGGGTTGACTCAGCAAGTGCAGGCTTTGCAGGCAGCAGTGCAGTAGAGAGATTCACAGATTCAGCAGCTGCAGACTACGGTTTTCGAGATGAGTAGCCGGGAGAGCACATTGATGCAGTGCATTTTGGGGACGGATAGGCGACTTGCTGATTTAGAGAGGAGACCACCAGGACCTCAGTAGTCCTATTAGTAGTTTATTTTGATTTTTAGATTAGATTATGACCATTTGTATAGTCACTAAATTGCTAGTGCCAGTTAGTGAGGTCGTGCTGCCGGGTGTATTTTGTTTTTGTAAACACCGCAGCTATTCGGATATGTTAGGATTCCTGTATTAGAAACTTAGAATCATCATGGTGGGATGTATCGGTCTTGGAACCGAAGATTGTAACTTTTGGGGGATTTTTGGTTGTACGTGTATCACCCCCATCATTACTGTTATTATGGTTATGAGAATTATGATTATCCTTGATTATGAGTTCTGTGTGATTGTGGATGTTGATGTTTTGAGTGGTCCCGATACTAGATTGACTTAACCCCGAGTGTGGAATGATTCCGGTTGGTAGATCTTTCGCACGTGTATGATATTTACTTGCATTATCCATGAGTGGGTATTATTTTTTTTGGTACTTGTTGTGACCGTTGACCGAACTGCATTAAAAGATGTTTTGTGAATTGATAATTTTAAAACTGTGAAATTGCAGTAACGAATTTGTGTGTTGGACAAATGTCGTTGCGCGAATTGTACTAAATTGCTGTATAAACTGTTTGTGTAAACAATGAAAAAATGTGTTTTCAAATTTCATAAACTGACCATATGGTGTCAAATAAATTTTCTTTTCAAAATATATATATATATATATATATATATATATATATATATATATACACATATTATATATATATATAATATATAATTTTCTTCTAAAATAACAAGAATGGAAGATGGAATGATGCTATCTTCTTTTCCTTCTTCTGAAACAATCGAATTTTTTTTTTTTTTTTAAAATTTTTTACCAAGGAAATAACTTACGCGTGTAGCGTATGAAAAAGGAACGTTTTGACGAGGATGGATATGATGTCGTTTGGTCCTCAATTATGCATAACTTGATCAACTTTGCATAATTTAGGAAGAACCACGCTATGTCGGGTAAATCGTCACACTTAAAATGCTTGATAATTGGGATAAATGTTTGGGTCAAGCTTTCAGAAGGAGAAAATATTTTTACCCCTGCTACAGATTCTTGTGCAAGTACCCTTACTCCTAGTAACTGCACGGAGAGAGTCTCATGTGAGTCGTTGTGACCGAGTCGTCCCGAAAGGAAAATACCAACGGTATTGTTCGGAACGAGTATGAAAGGAGTGAAGTCTAGTTCATGGTAATGAAGATCGGCGATTGTTATGGAGACGTGTCAAGACCAAGTGTAGTCGGTGTGCTAGTAAGCAATGGTATATTTGAGCTAATCAAGGGTGTAAACCTGATACCGACACTGAGAAGGGATCCTCTTGAAGATGTAAAGATTCCTAAGGTGGGTGGAAGCTAAGATGGTTAGACCCGAGGTTGAAAGTGAGAAATGGAGAAGACTTCTCCTACATTAGATGCGTGTTGCCTTTGATGTATCAACTAATGGTCGTAAAGAAGACTTCTTTCCCCGAAATGAAAAGTAGTTGATGGTTTTTATACTTTCATAACAATTATATTAAACCATAACATCAAAGCATAGAATAGCGGAAGAAAATAAAGGATCAA
>BQNB010160527.1:0-14788 GCA_026074375.1 Tanacetum coccineum | reverse complement strand
TGAGTATGAGCACCGCGTATCATCCAGAAACTGACGGTCAGAGCGAGAGGACTATTCAAACTCTCGAGGACATGCTACGTGCTTGCGTGATCGATTTTGGAAAGGGTTGGGTTAAGCATTTGCCATTAGCCGAATTTTCGTATAACAACAGTTATCACGCTAGCATAAAGGCCGCACCTTATGAGGCACTTTATGGCCGAAAATGTCGATCACCTGTGTGCTGGGCCGAAGTTGGAGAAGCTCAACTGACTGGTCCAGAAATGATCCAAGAAACAACGGAAAAGATTGTCCTGATCAAGCAGAGAATTCAAGCTGCTTAGGATCGACAAAAGAGCTACGCTGATTTGAAGTGAAAGCCGATGGAGTTCGAAGTTGGGGATAAGGTTATGCTCAAGGTCTCACCTTGGAAAGGGGTTGTACGATTCGGTAAGCAGGGCAAGTTGAACCCGAGATATGTCGGACCTTTCAAGGTGTTAGCCAAGGTTGGGAAGGTTGCCTACAGGCTGGAACTTCCTCAAGAGTTGAGCAGGGTTCACCATACTTTCCATGTGTCTAATCTGAAGAAATGTTACGCTGACGAACCATTAGCCATGCCTTTGGAAGGAATTAACGTTGATGATAAGATCCAGTTTGTGGAAGAGCCTGTTGAAATCATGGAACGGGAGATCAAACGATTAAAGCGAAGCCGGATACCATTGGTTAAAGTTCGCTGGAACTCTAGTAGAGGTCCTGAGTTCACCTGGGAACGTGAAGATAAAGAAATACCCACATCTCTTCACAAACCGGAATTCGTCATCCATTACGAGGTCTTAAGCTTTGAGGACAAAGCTCTTTTAACGGGTGGAGTGTAGCATCTCGTATTTTACAGTCAATATTAAATCTCGACTCCATTCCTATTTTTGTCTTGAATAAAGTTTTTGTGTTTTACTTGTTAGTCGATTTGATGAAAATCGTCATTTTTATTTATATGCGTGTCATGCTTCAGATATTTATCCGTTAAGCGTTTTAAGAGATCAAAATTTCATATTTTTGCTCCGAAAGTCAATTTATTGTTATTTTAGTATTTTATAATTTTTTTTCTAGTTTTGCCGAAACCGTGTCAAAAAAATAGTACTTTAACACTTTTAGTTTTTAATATCTTAACATAGTGTTTTAAATCAAATATTGTAGTATAAATGTTTTAGAAAAATAAAAATAAAAATAAAATTTATAAACATAACATATAAACCAAACACCCTCTTTAATTGTTTTAGGCTCCATCAAAACTAAAAAACAAACATCCCATTATTATATTTTACTACTGTTAAATCCTAAACCAAACACCCCTTTATTACTTATTTTACTTGATTTAAATAACCTATAGTCCATATATTAGTGATTGATACCATTTAAAAAACTTAGAAAAAACAGTTAATTTCAAAAACTTCGGCCTCTTCCTCCTTGTCCCTCTGTGTTTGACGTCTCCCCTACCAAAACCATCAAAACCTTCAATCTTGATTCCTAAATCACTTCCATTCACTCTCAAATCATTCTTACATAAAACCCCATCATCATTTTCAAATGAAATAAACCATGCTTAAGATTTCCTCAAGTTTTTTATTTTCTTGATTTTTAATTTTGAAGAGTTTTGATCTAATTGAGGGTAATTGGAGTAAACAAAGAAGTTTAATATTGGGTTGTGTAGCACAATTTTTGGTGAACGAAATCAAGATTTTTTTGGGTTCTTTTTTGGTTTTGTGGTGTTCGGCCACGTATAAACCCCAAAAGGGTTGATTATTTTGATTTATCTTTGCATGGCATGAGTTGTAAGTTATTTTTGTTACTCCTTTTATGTTAATTAATTTCTAATATGTATGCATGTGTGTAAAATTATATTATGAATCCATGGATCCTAGTGCATGTGTTAGGTTGAGTGATTAGATGATTGAAATTGATTTAGATGATGGAGATAGGTTAGATTAGACATGATTTGAAGTTGTGGCGAAATGAAAATCGTGTTTGGAAGGGTTTTTGGTTAGGCAAATTAATACAGAAAATCGGACAGCCCCTTTTGGGTGTCGAGATTATTCTCAATCTGATTTTAGGCTTTTGATTATGGTAGAGGATATCCGTAGCTTCGATTCGATATATGGCACGACTTTTAACTCTCAAAAACGAAGTTTTTACGGCCAATTGAAGTTAGGAAAAATTTTACTAAAAATTCAGCTTTTCGGGAAATAATAGTCGCTGTTAGATTTTTAAAAGGGTATTTTCATCACTTTCGGTTCCATTTCGGTCTTCTGCCGAAACATGAAAGTTGTTCGGAAGGCTGTTTTACTTCTCCGCGAGGATATCCGAGTCTAAAAATTAGTAATAATGGGTCTAAAAGCTAGGGCAAAATCTGCGTTTTTCATTTTTATAAAACTGCATCGGACCTGAACTAAGGTCGTTTTCGTCCATTTCTGTCGATTTTTGGGTCTCGGGTAAAACTAAAAGTTGTTTAAAATACCGTTTTATCTTTCCGCGAGGCGATCTAAGCTTAAAAACGCCTTATTACGGGTCAAAAACTCAAATCCAAATCTGCGTTTTTATAAATATTTTCTGCAAAAATTTGCAAGGTTATTTTGGTCATTTTTCGTTGGGTTTCGGGTCTCGGCTAAAACTGAAAAGTTGTCCGGAACGTCATTTTACATCAAAATGCTTTAGAGTCCGAGTCGCGAAAATGTGATTTAGCGGGTCGTTTTGGACGGGTCAAATTTAAGGAAAATATATATAATAAAAAAGTCAACACCTGCGAAAAATTTTTATTAAGATTAAAATCAATTAGTGTTTTAGCTAATGATTAGGCGTAAAAATCTTATAACTAAAGCTGAAATTACAACTATAAGTGAGTCTTTAAACTTTCGTTCGCATCTCGATGTCCTTTAATTCTTCAACTAGAGAGGATAGAGAGAGAGAGAGGTAATTTTCATTAAAATTACATATTAGTCCGAATGAGTTAAAATGAAATTAAACTTGAGGTGGATCATTTTAGTGGGTATAAATAAGTAAGTTGGCACACTCATGGATTCTACGATATAAATTTCATTATATGTCAGAATATATACATTTACAATACTTTGATTTTAGGCATTTTCTTATAAAATATTTTCTTATAGCGCAACCATTATTTTAGTCGCGGTTCGGATCTCTTCGACTACGTTTCTTCAATTGTTGAGCGATGTTTCGCATTGTTGTCAGCGTTGTTCACTCGGGTTGTTGGATTCTCTTAATCGGTACATTTGCTTGAAGGTGAGTTCCTAGACCCCCACATTTTCTCTTTTAATAGTTTTCACAAATTGTTTTTCGAGGTGAGAATACATGCTTGTTTTACTAAGAAAACTTATTGATTTCCACTACTTAAGCGTTACATGACTTTTAATACATGGTTGTTTACTTATGAATTTACTAAAGCTTGATTTGCTTACTACATGATTTGAGATCACTAAATTCTTATATATGAAAACTGAGAGTTTTGAACACATTACTTGTTTTACATTGGACACACGTGTTATTCAATTGTATGCTATCCAGATTATTGCCTGAATGCTATTGCTTAAGAGCCACGAATACGGGTGCAATTCCCTTATAATTACGAACACGGGTGCAATTCCCTTATAATTACGAATACAGGTGCAATTCCCTTATAATTACGAATACATGTGCAATTCCCTTATAATTACGAACACGGGTGCAGTTCCCTAAGAATTACGAACACGACTTTGATGTCATGAGCTTAGTGCAATAATACATGTTTTGGACTATGGAATACGTACATAGTCTACCGTTACCTACATCTTGTGGTCCACTAAACTGTTTGATTACATTAACATTTCTTGATCTATTGAAACACTACTTGGATTTCAGATATAATACTTTGAAAATATTGTAACTCTACTTTTATTACTGAAATATTTCATTAAATTATTTCAATATGCTTTTACTTAAACTATGATTCACCTACATCATTGTCTGGTCGTTTTTGATGTTATTTTTCTCAGGTTATTATATTGCTAGCTGAGCATTTGGGTGCATACGAAGTCCGCCGCGGATTTCAAACTTAAAGGACTCGATTTTCTCACTTTCGCATATCCATTTATTATTAATAAATATACATTTTTAGTCTGTTTGTAACTCTTGTTTACTTTTGTTAAAAAGAACATTATTGAGACAGAGATTTACTTTTGATATTTTAAATCGAATGTGCATTTCTTTTAAATCGTCTCTTTTGAGGGTCGTTTTTTTAACTTTACTTCTTTTAATATGAGAGTTGCCACCCAAGTGGTATTCCGCTGCCTTGTGATTTTATGAGGGTGTTACAGAATGGTATCAGAGCACTGGTTATAGAGAACTAGGTCGTTTTCAGAAACTAAACTATAACCGTTTTTCGAAAAAAAATTAGGAGTCATTCACCATTGTCCGATATCCGTGCGCGCTTGCTCCCAGGTAACTTAATATGCTCTCTTTTTGCATCCATTATTGCTATTACGTTAATAGTTAGTTTATAATAGTAGTTAATGACTTCGCTTCTGTAATATATCTTACGACGCCTTACTATTTACCTTATATCAGTCAGTTATATATATGTTGACCACTCCGACTATCGCGTACTTCCTGCTTTCTTATTTTCTCCCTAGAACGTCAATACTGGTATTATATAAGGATACCTATACATATGGGCTATTTTCTTTTTGATCCTTTACGATTAACTTCGAACATTTGCGCGACTTTACTTTATTCCCTTTTGATAATATTGACATTCGATGTACTTTGTCAAATCCATTTTTTATCTTGTCGTTCGACTCCAAGTTCGAATACTCTTCTTATGCTTTTGAATCGCGTATGTTGTTTTTGTAATCCATCATTCTGAAATCTTCCAGTTGGATGGGAGTACGACTTTATCTTTTTACCTAGATCCGTGCCGTCTTTTGGAATTGACTATTTCGGAGCGTTTGACTAACGTCTTATATTCTTCTCACTTTACTTGTTATGATTTTGAAGAATCATCCTGTCAAGAAGACACTCCTTTTTACTTATTGTAACATTGTTTTGATATTATGTTTTGTGTCGGCCATGCTTAAGTAGGATGATTTATAATCGTCTTATTGAAATGAATTTGGACGCTTCTTCATTTGAATAAGGAAATTATAAACCGTCGAACCATAAGTTTATAAATTATTACTTACAAGGATTGGGACGCCTCTTTTTGTAAGTGAAAATTATAAACGAGTGGGCTTATGTGTATCCGACATAGCGATCGTACGAATCATTCATTGTCTTTTCTCTTCGAATCGCTATCATTATTGCTTTTGTATAAATGGCTATCTTGAACTCCTTTCGACTCGTAATTTGTTATATGAATATTTCCGATTATGTATCAACCATCGCAAACCATATGGAGATAAGTCGAATAGAGCACCGGGACGGTGCTCCTTTAAGGTGGGAAGACTGTAGCATCTCGTATTTTACGGTCAATATTAAATCTCGACTCTATTCCTATTTTTGTCTTGAATAAAGTTTTTGTGTTTTATTTGTTAGCCGATTTGATGAAAATCGTCATTTTTAGTTATATGCGTGTCATGCTTTAGATATTTATCCGTTAAGCATTTTAAAAGATCAAAATTTCATATTTTTGCTCCGGAAGTCAATTTATTGTTATTTTAGTATTTTATAATTTTTTTTCGCGTTTTGCTGAAACCGTGTCAAAAAAATAGTACTTTAACACTTTTTAATATCTTAACATAGTGTTTTAAATCAAATATTGTAGTATAAATGTTTTAGAAAAATAAAAATAAAAATATAATTTATAAACATAACATATAAACCAAACACCCTCTTTAATTGTTTTAGGCTCAATCAAAACTGAAAACCAAACACCCCATTATTATATTTTACTCCTGCTAAATCCTAAACCAAGCACCCCCTTATTACTTATTTTACTTAATTTAAATAACCCATCCAAACAAACCAAACATAATTTTTATTTTTAGCCCACTAGACTTTCTTGTATTCCATATATAAGCCTTATAACTAAGCTTTGTAAACATACGATATCACAACATCAAAAAAAATTCGGTGTCTCCTCCCCTTGTTCTACTGTACGACGACAACAACAAGAAAAACACCAAAAATCTTCATCTTGATCCCTAAAACCACTAGACTTTCTTGTATTCCATATATAAGCCTTATAACTGTACGACGACAACAACAAGAAAAACACCAAAAATCTTCATCTTGATCCCTAAAATCACTTCCAATCACTGTAAATCAATCCTAAATTAAACCCCATTAATCCCTAACAAAGAAACCACCATGCATGATTGATTTTCAAGATTTTTGATTTTCTTGGTTTTTGATTCTAAAGGTTTTTGATCTAATTGAAAGCAATTGGAAGCAACTAGAGCTTAAATAATAAGGTTTTTGAAAGATTTGATGTAGTAAAAACAAGTTAGGGTTGGTTTTTGAGGTTGTTTAGGTTTCGGCTCATACAAGGAAACAAGAGGGGTTCTTGTTTGATTATTTTCTTTACTCATACACACGATTGTAAGCATCATATAACCATTCTTGATGTTATTTTCTTAAGTATATACATGCATTTATATTTTTATATATTTTGGAGTCAAATTTGTGTTTAAGTAATAAATTGGTATTGAGGTGATTGTAATTGGTAAAAGGTGTTAGAGGAAGGAGATATGTTAGTTAGGCGTATTTGTGAAGTTGTGATATGGTGAAAATGTCGTTTGGTAGAATTTTGGAACGGGTCGGTTATTGTAGAATTTACGCAGCGGGTTTCGGGTATCGTAAAAATGTGTAAACTGATTTTAGACTTAAAAATATGAAAGAGCATGTCCGTAGGTTCGATTCGATATATGGATCGCCCCGTATCTCCTAAAAACGAAGTTTTTACGGCCAATTGAAATTTAGAAAATTTTTACTAAAAATTCAGCTTTTCGGAAATAATAGTTGCTGTCAGATTTTTAAAAGGGTATTTTCGTCACTTTCGGGTCCGTTTCAGACTTCGGCCGAAACATGAAAGTTGTTCGGACCTGAACTAAGGGCAAAATCTGCGTTTTTCATTTTTATAAAACTGCATCAGACCTGAACTAAGGGCGTTTTCGTCCATTTCTGTCGATTTTTGGGTCTCGGGTAAAACTAAAAAGTTGTTTAAAATGCCGTTTTACCTTTCCGCGAGGCGATCTAAGCTTAAAAACGCCTTATGACGGGTCAAAAACTCAAATCCAAATCTGCGTTTTTATAAATATTTTCTGCAGAAATTTGCAGGGGTATTTTGGTCATTTTTCGTTGGGTTTCGGGTCTCGGCTAAAACTGAAAAGTTGTCCGGAACGTCGTTTTACATCAAAATGCTTTAGAGTCCGAGTCGCGAAAATGTGATTTAGCGGGTCGTTTTGGACGGGTCAGATTTAAGGAAATATATATAATAAAAAGTCAACACGGCGAAATTTTTAAGATTAATCAATTAGTGTTTTAGCAAATGATTAGGCGTAAAATATATTAACTAAAGCTGAAATTACAACTAATAAGTGAGTCTTTCACTTTCGTTCGCATCTAGATGTCTTAATCTTTAAAATGGGTCAAAATGGGTAATTTTCATTAAAATTACATATTAGTCGGAATGAGTTAAAATGAAATTAAACTTGAGGTGGATCATTTTAGTGGGTATAAATAAGTAAGTTGGCACACTCATGGATTCTACGATATAAATTTCATTATATGTCGGAATATATACATTTTACATACTTATGCATTTTATGCATTTTTCTTATAAATATATTCTTATACGCGCACCATTATTTTAGGTCGCGGTTCGGATCTCTCGACTTCGTTTCTTCATTGTTGATCATGATGTTCGCATTGTTGTCATCGTTGTTCACTCGTTGTGATTCTCTTATCCGATACTCCTGCTTAAGGTGAGTTCATAGCCCCACCTTTTCTCTTTTAATAGTTTTCACAAATTGTTTTTTTTCGGGGTGAGAATACATGCTTGTTTTACTAAGAAAACTTATTGATTTCCACTACTTAAGCGTTACTTGACTATCTTTATTAAAGCTTGATTTGCTTACTACATGATTTGAGATCATTGATTATCTATTTGTGAAACTGTGAGTTTTGGACACATTATTTGCTTTACTTTGGACACAAGTGCTTTTCAATTGTATGCTATCCAGATTATTGCCTGAATGCTATTGCTTAAGAGCCACGAATACGGGTGCAATTCCCTTATAATTACGAACACGGGTGCAATTCCCTTATAATTACGAACACGGGTGCAATTCCCTTATAATTACGAATACAGGTGCAATTCCTTTATAATTTACGAACACGGGTGCAATTCCCTAAGAATTACGAACACGGCTTCGATGTCATGAGCTTAGTGCAATAATACATGTTTTGGACTATGGAATACGTACATAGTCTGCCGTTACCTACATCTTGTGGTCCACTAAACTGTTTGATTACATTAACATTTCTTGATCTATTGAATCACTACTTGGATTTCAGAAATAATACTTTGAAAATATTGTAACGCTTCTTTTCTTACTGAAATATTTCTTAAATTATTTCAATACTGCTTTTACTTAAACCTATGAATTCACCAACATTATTGTTGACGTTTTTGCATGTATTTTCTCAGGTTATTATATTGCTAGCTGAGCATTGGGAGCATTCGAGTCGCGCGGATACAAATATATTTTTGAAGGCTTTACAATTTGAGTACCATTAAATAAACGTTTTGACAATGTTTTCTAATACATTACAAGTGGGACCTGTTGTAACTCTGATATTTTATAAAAAAAATTGAATGGTTGACTTTTCAAAACGTCTCACTTAGAGTCGTTTTTTTGTAACTTGTGTGTATGAACTATGAAGTAGCACCCCAAGTGGTATTCCGCTGCCTTGTGATTTTATGTGGGTGTTAAATGATCATATGAAATTATATTGCTCTCATTCGTATAATCAGCATCAGTTTTAACATCGTGGCACAATTGTACATTGTTTGGTGTCTCTTATACTTCATGATTTTCACCAATAGTGTCGAGATCAATGTCATGTTCGTGTACCTCAAATAAGATGTCAGAGTCATACGACGGACCAGACTCATCATAAACTGGGCCGGTGGATGTGAGATTTGCCATGAACATTGTCTGAGTTGTAGGAGCTTCATCAACATCGGAGTCGAAAGCATCAATCTGATCAGCTTGAAAAATATTATCCTTATTTTGTGCAAGATCCTGAATTGGTTCCTCATCAACTTCATCATCATAGGCTTGACCACTACCGTTAGCAAGGAAGAGTAACTGCTCATCATCTAGTACCACTCCATTTTCTTGCGCTTGCATCAACAATATTTTATCTTTAAAATAATCGGAGTTCTGTGGTCGTTTGGGTTGAGTACAATTCCTTGCAATATGTCCAAACCCATTGCAGTTGTAGCACTTAATCGAATTAGCTTGACCAGGATTTGCAGCTGCACCCCTATTTTGAACTCCTCCATTTCGTGCTGCATTAGCACCCCTCGGATTGTTCCCCTGACCTCTTTGTTGTCTACCTTGAACGTTTTGAACCACGACCCGACCATTTTGAATTGTTGCTTGGTTGCGGGTGTTAGAAGCTGTTCTCAACTGATTGTTTGTCTGAGGTAGGTGTGACTTGTAGGAATTTAAAAGAAGTGCAATAGTCTTTGTAAGATTATTGAGTAAGTCATCCATAGGAGTAATCCATGTATCAAGTTGAGTTCCTCCAGCAAATTGTGGAGTATTAGATGATGATGGTTGAGAGACATTAGAGACAAAGGCAAGAGGATCAATGATATTTTGAGAGAATCTTTTAGTTATCATTCTGTTCTCTTTTGCATGTTCTTCATGTTGTTTCAAGTATGCATACAATTGATCATGATTTGAGTTCTTCAAGCCTCTGTTTAATTTCACTGCTATGATAAAACGACCCCATTCAGGTTGCATGTTGTTAACAAACTTTGAATTCAGTTGTATCTTTGGCATTGTCATTTTGATGTTACGCATATCATTGACGAGCTTGGAAAATCGAATGTAGTAGTCATAGATGGGCTCCCCTTTCTTTTGTTGAAAATGCTCAAAATCATCGTATAGCTGAGATTCTCTTTCATCTCGTGTCATTTCAGAACCTTCGAGTATCATCTGCACATTATCCCATATGTCTTTTGCAGTCGTGTGGTGATTGATGAGAGTATATATGTCTTTTGGTAGGCCCTGAAGCATAATGTTTATTGCACGAATATCGGCTTTGTACCTTTCATTCTCTGCATCAGTAAGTTCACTTACAAGTTTATCGCGTTCTGGTCCAAGAACACCTTCAGTCACGGTATCTCTTGTTTTGGTAAATACAAAAGGACCTTCATTAATGGATTTGAGAATGTTAATTCCATTATCTTTGCCTTGACAGTAAAACCTGATACGTTGTTGCCAAGATGCGAAGTCGGTTTTGTCAAGCATTGGGGGGAGGGTATCAGAACCGGCACTTTTGAGATCATCGTTTTGAGTATCCATTTTAATTAATGTGATAGAATTAAGTTGATCGATTAAGTTATAGAAAGAGTTTGTGTTAAAGTGAAAGTCTTTTAGATTGTTTCTCAAAGGAAATGTTTTAGATCAGTTCCTTCTTGAAGAATGACTAGATCGGGTCTTGAAGGACTTGACTAGATCGTGTCTTGAAGACTTTTGAATGTAGTTGGGGACTTGAAGACTTGACTAGATGGTATGAAGGACTTGAATTAGAGTGGGTCTTGGCGAAGCCCTTGACTAGATCGGGTCTTGAAAGACTTGACTAGATCGGGTCTTGAAAGACTTGACTAGATCGGGTCTTGAAAGACTTGATTAGATCGGGTCTTGAAAGACTTGACTAGATCGGGTCTTGAAAGACTTGACTAGATCGGGTCTTGAAGGACTTGATTAGTTCGGGTCTTGAAAGACTTGACTAGATCGGGTCTTGAAGGACTTCTGACTAGATTAGTGGACTAGTTCGGGTGATTAGTTCGGGTTGCACTAGACGAAACCCCAAATCTTCAAATCACAAAAAGACTCACTTTTAATGTTTTTTACCCAAATTTTTTTGTACAACTAGTGTTTCTAAGCCTATTGGAATCATAAAAATGCAAACTTTATGGTTTTTAAGCCGAAAAATTTGAAATCAAGATTTTGACCAAAAGGAAGACACAAAACTAGTTTTGACACAAAAATTTGTTGTTTTTCTTGAATCTAAGCACATACACCAGTATAACTAAGATACTAGATCATATGTTCCATGGAAGATGATCTTTTAGTGTATTTTTTTGCTTCAAAAAGAAGAAAAACAAAGTAAAAGACACTAAAAAAACTACATGAACTAAGGTTAGGTTTTAAAAAACAAAAGGATAAAAAAAACGCACACAACTCTTACTCTATAACCCCATGGCTCTGATACCAATTGAGGGATATAAGATATCTCTATCATACTAAAAAAGATGGAAAGATTATGCCGAATAGATAATGAACTCGTGTGTGGGTGTGGGAGGATGTAAACCAAAAAGGAAAACATTGTAAATTGAAGATGTGAGAATACAACCAACCAACCACCCTCTCTAAGTTGAGGAGGGTTGCTTATATAGCACTTGTGTGTGCTATCCTACGCGCGCACACCCATGGTAACATACCATGGGTTGTGCCCATTTAGCTTATCGTAACCGAATGTTTTCTATGAGCCTATCTATTACATAAATGGAAGTGACCGAATCTTTTATTCCTGACAAAAGTTAATGCTGCTGAAGGAGTTAATGCTGCTAGTGAAGAAGTTAGTACTGCTGAGTTAGTTAGTACTGCTTATGTGATTTGTATGAGATATTTTGGTAAAAGATATGTATAGGTTATTTGTTTAGAAGATTATGATTACTTAGGAAAGTATTGTAAGCCGTTTAGGAATCTTTGGTGTATAAAAGGAGGTCCTAAGGCATAGAGATTGATGTACTGCGCCATACACAACGCACCATACCAAAACAAGTCATTCATAGAATTATCATAGCTTCAAGGTCTTTGTAACCCTAATACTTTGAGAGTATTCGTATTATTAATAATATTGGAGCTTTTGCTTGTTGAATTATATGTTCATATAATTACTGTTTCATTGATAGTTCTTCTTAATATTAAAGATTAGATTCCGCATAATCTTTAATACACTCAAACAAAGTTTTTACTATAGTTGTGTTAGATTTATCTAATATAATTAAACCTTAAACAAGCTTAAGGAATTCGATCTATTAAAGTGAGACCAACAATACACTCATTAAGTCACTGATTTTCTCTGACTCTTTTAGTGGTTAGAATTAAATGGGTGGTTACAAATATTTAAGTTATTTGACTACATTAAATATTTTGTAGTATCTTTTGCATATTTAAGTGGCAGATTTGACTGCATTAATGTCCATATATTTAATTTGATTATGTAACCATTAATTTCTAAATTATAGAAGATAATTATGGAAGAGATTAATTGATCATTATCTCTCATTGATTCCATGAATAGGTTTTGAGTAAATCCGCATGAAAAAACACATAGAAAACAAAAACACATATAAACGCAGGGTTCTTGATATGTGCCTAGAACAAGAACAAACACTTGATTTTATCCCAAGGAGGTATTCGTGTAACCCAGGCATAGGGTCGAATAATCTTCTTTGGAAAGTGATTACACGGCTTTAAGTGATATCCGGTAACCATCTTGGTAATTAGCTAGGCTATTGATTGTCTTCACCCTGATCTGATCTACTACAACCAATAGTTTGGTTGTCCATACGCCTTTAAATCGCAATATGTTAGACGTGATCATGGTTCGAATCCGTTCATTTTGTTGGAAGCTGTTGCGTCGCAAGACTTATGGATATGGCGTGCTTTCTTTGGTGTTGATGGGTCGAACAACGATATCAACGTTTTATATCAATCCCCTTTATTTAACGATCTTAAAACCGGACAAGCACCAGAGATTCATTTTGTGGCTAACGGCGTAACTTACCGATCTGGATACTATCTTGTTGACGATATATATCCGGAATTGGCGCCACTCGTTAAGACGATTCCAGAACCATCTGATGATGACCATAAGCGAATTTTGTATAAGCAAAATCAGGAATCGGCAAGGAAAGATATAGTACGAGCGTTTGGTGTTCTGAAGAAGAAATGGGCCATACTAGCCAATCCCACACGAGCGCTAAAAAAAGAATTATTAATATGATGTACACATGCATCATATTACATAATATGATTTGAAAATACAAAAAAGTTGCGATATCTCCCCAATGGTTCCTGGAGGAAGCACATCAGCCGGAAGACATGCTACGAAACGAAGAACAAGTGCAACAAGTTATGAGGTGGATCAAAGCATCACAAGTGCATTAAAACCTTCGACGCGATTTGATCGAACACTTGTCCCGTAACGTTTAGTTTTAGCTTTGTTTGTAATATTTTTTAATATTTGAAGTCTATGTAATGTTTTTAATTTATGAATAAAAGTTTTTAATTAAGTTTACGTTTTTATTAATTTCGTACGTTTACGTTAATATTTACTTTTTTAGTTTATGAATAAAAGTATTCAAATAAAAAATGGTGACTAAATGTGAGTTTTAGTTGAAAAGTGAGTTGCTATTACGGTTGAAAGGTGAGTTTGAAAGTTGGAGAGAGAAAGCTGATGTGGCCCTGACGTGTGAGGTGAGTTTGGGTTTATCATACCATCTAGCCTAAAAACTAAGGCTAGATGGTATAAGCACACCAAACTCACCTAACACGTCAGCGCCACATCAACTTTCTCTCACAAACTTTAAAACTCACTACAACTCACCTTTCAACCGTAATAACAACTGACTTATCAACTAAAACTCACCTTAGTCACCATTTTTTTTATTTAAATACATTTATTGATAAACTAAAAACGTAAATATTAACGTAAACGTACGAAATTAATAAAACGTAAACTGAATTAAAAACTTTTTTATAAAATTGAGTGTGAAGTTTTTAGAGATATTGTGTATAAATAGGAAGAGTTATGTATAAAAATGGATGAAGTAATAGATATTTATAGGTAAAAAGAAAGGTTTTTTAAAAAAAGTTTATTTTTATGTTTGCAACGGTTAGAAAATGAGAGGCCCACAAAAAGTTTAAACTCACTTAAAGTGAGTTTCTCACCGAATACTACCAAACTCACCTCGCTTTAAACTCAAAAAGTGAAGTGACTTTAGTCGACTCGCGCGTGAGTTCATACTCACGTCGGTGAGTTTCCCATTATACCGTCCAACCGAAAGAGTAATTTTAATACTCTTAGCTTTATAAAATCTTAGGGACAAAATATAGAAAAATAACCTTCGGGTTTTATCGGGTTGACCCGATAACTCGACAATAAAAATATTTCAACCCTAACCCGACCCAATAACGATGTCGGGTTATCGGGCCCGATAAGCCTTATCGGGTTCGAGTTCGAGCCGGGTCAATTTACGATTCTATTAACGAAAATTTGACAACCATAATATACTATTAGTGGACCCTTCTAACGTTTTGCGTAACCAAAATATCACTATAACTATTTGCCGATTTAAAATCCCGTTGCTATAGACTGATACTCATCTATTAACTTTATAATATCAAAATAAACTTACATAACACCACAAGTGTCAAAAAAATAAGTTGAACCCATTACTCTATATTACATTTCTCAAATGGTCGGTGGGTGGCACTGTAGCTGCTACAGTGCTACA
>BQNB010160526.1:3127-14788 GCA_026074375.1 Tanacetum coccineum | reverse complement strand
AAAACCAATCCGTGTTCAGTGGATAGTTAATGTATGTTAATGGTCAGGAATTGACACCTAGGGAGTTATGAAGGTTAAAGCATGTCTCAAGAGATAAACCTCCTAGTGTTTAGGCATTGGATGCCATGAAAATTTTATCATTACATACCACTTTATCCTCAGCTCAGGCCATGAAATCTAGTATTCAAACTTCAAGAACCCTTGGTCACTATGGATTTTATGGCTGCTCACATTCACAAGATTGGGAAGGAGATAGAAAGATCATTACCTGAAAAAGCTTACTTCCACTCTTGATGAAGTTCTTCCTAAGTTCATTGCTGATTTTGTGGAATAAAGATTGCTTGAAATGCTCGATGAAGAACTTAAACTGAAATTACCCTCTTTGATTAATGAATCTGTCAAGGACAACATGCCTAAAGTCTCCAAGAAGATCAAAAGGGCCCTGAACTCTGAAATGCCATATATTCTTAAACAACCACTGAAGATTTTTCACAGGGACTTTAATGCCCTCAATAAACTAGAGGCTGAACGATTATCTTAACTGGCAATATTTACAAAGAATTTGGTCACTAGGAACATAAGGGGTAAGCTAGGGAAAACTATTGAACATCTATAAATTTCCAACAGATAGATGCTCAAGGTGATACAATACATTGAGAAAATCCTACACTAGAGTTTGTCACTGCCAAAACCCTCATCACCATTGTCAATGAAACCTCTAGCTTTAGTGAACTCATGGACTTGAACTCACTCAGATTGTAAAAAGCACCAGACCATCATCAACAACTCTCGGTGATACTAATGAGGGGGAGAAAATAATAGAGCCAACAAAGGAGGAAAATACAAGTCTCCTTTCGCTATTGACTCCGATGTGGAAAATGATCAGCCTGCTACCCTTGCCATAGTAAATCCTGCCCCTACTCAAGGGGAGCCACAAAGCAGTGGTTCAACATCTAAACCCAACCCTTTGGCAATGGTAACGGTTGTTCACTCATTAGCTGAAGTAGAGCATGCCAAAGAAGAGCCTGCACCCAAAAGACTAAAGGTTATGTTTGACATTCCCAAACCAGTTCCTCTGAAATCGATGGGCCAGTCACTTTCAACAATATGCCTTGTGAACAATTCACAACAAGTCTTTTTCAGCTCTAGTCAACCTGAACACTCTACTATTCATCCAGCAATGTCAAGAACTCCTCCACTAAGCAAAATTGATAAAGGCAAGAGCATAGCTATGACAACTAATGACTCTGCTTTAAATGTTATCATGCCACTCATGGAATAAGGTGGGTCAACACCAAACCTATCACACTGATGAACCACCTATGACTATTGAAGAAGCTGCTCGAATAATGGAAGAAGAGAAGAGACAGATTGATCTCAAGAAAGCCAATGAAGAGTCAGAGAAAGCACTAGAGAATATGAATCTTGCTCAGCCGATGACTCAAAAAAAGGAGCTGAATGAAATTGAAGCTAAGAGGAAGCGCATCATGGATAGAACACGGGCTAAGTATAAGGATTGCATAGAAAAGAGGGCTCACAGTTTACCAATCACCAAATTCAAATATCACATTGATAATTCAACCAAGAAGGCAACCATGACAATCACAAGAAATAATCAGCCTCTGAACTGCAAAGTCCACTCTAATTTTAGACTGGAGTTACTTGGTTTATCTGAATGGTTAGAATTTCATGCATTGGCTTCCAAGAAAACAGGCAAGCACAACACTCAGCTCTTAAAGAACATTATAGCAAAGTTCAGGTGGGTTAAGGAGACTGCAAAGAAGCTGAAATTCCTCCTCCTTATCAGGTGACTCAAGTTGACAAGCCACCAGCTGAAAGGAGTAAGAAGCATACAAGGACAATGTACAAGGAAGACTTTGTCACTGATGAACCACTGGTAGATGGAAGTGAGACGAGCCTGGAATTTTGTACTTCAATGGTAATTTGGGATTTGAGCTTTCAAAGGGTTAGTTAATTTGACCTAGCAAGTATTGCTTAGCTTTTTATATATTCACAACCTCGTAGTATAAGAATCTGACTATGCCAAGCTAGTAGCAGCTAATTTGATGGTGTTGATTTAATCAAGGCATGACGTGGTTGAGACAAGAGAAATAGTAGAGAAGAACTTAGATGGTTTTGGAACGTAATATCTATCTACGTAATCAAAGAATAAAAGTTCTTATTTTGTTAAATTGCTTGTGTAAAATTATGTGTAAGAAAAAGTTGTGTGCTCACTTATATTAATTTAGACTTAGCATAATTTATATTCAAATATGCAGACATTGTTGGGCCAATTCTCTCTGCCTAGATTTAAACATAAATTAGGCTAAGTCATGAAGACTCGCTGAGATACCTTCAACAAGAAATCTAAGAGTATTCAAGTCAAATACATTGCCAAGGAAGTCAAAGATTACTTGAAAGTCAAAGATTACATGGATATCAGCTCGTATGTAAGTGATATACGTTAAAGGTTTGAAGTGAGTCAGGGTGACAATAACCTTATGAACTTCATTACTCTTTGAGACTACAAACTGAGCAAAGCTCATATCTCTTAAAGTGTTTTAGGCGGGACAATTTGATAAAGCAAAAGGGGGGGACAGAATAGTCTTTCGAAGTAAATTACCACCTAGTACAAGTTGGTGAAAATATTTTGAACAGTTGGCAACACTGTTCATAAAAGTAAGGTTGGGATGTTTCCAAGAATGGAGGTGCATTAAATGCAGTTGTACTCCTTCATTAAATTCTTGACACGTCCCCAACTACCCCACTAAGGAGTCAATCTCGTATCACTACAAAAGGGAATGTTTTGTCGAGAGTAAATGACATCCCTTTAATAGTTATCGAAATTATAGTGCATTTAATCTTTTGTCGAACTTACAATTTAGTAAGTTGATTCTATCAGCGTGTCTACATAAATTCTCTTGTAAACTTAATATTTTGTTAAGTTTATTTGTTCAAAGAGTAATTATACATTGTCATTTAACAAGTGCGATTCATAACACTTTGTAATACTTTGCTTAATCATCAATAAAGCGTCATACGTTTTGAAAAGTCATATCCTTCTATTGCATGCATATTTATTG
This sequence comes from Tanacetum coccineum, assembly GCA_026074375.1. Lineage (NCBI taxonomy): Eukaryota > Viridiplantae > Streptophyta > Magnoliopsida > Asterales > Asteraceae > Tanacetum > Tanacetum coccineum. The sequence continues at coordinate 11,705 of BQNB010160526.1, read as the reverse complement.
TATTACATTTCCATAAAAACTGACTTTCGAAAATCTTATTTGTTCTATATAAGATTAAATTGCGAAATCACACGTTTAGGTTGCGAAATCACTTGTTTACCAATGGTTTCATTTTGTATTTGATTATCTTATTATAACTTGCTTGTATAAACATTTTGTGTGGTTTTTGTGCCTGCGGTCGATCGCCTTGTAGCTTGTAATCGGTCTAGGCGGGATTGATTGGCGATTAATCGGATTGGCATTTCTGGCAAAATTTGGGTATTTTCGGCAAGTTTTGTGTATTTCCGGCGAGTTTTAGGTATTATTGGCAATATTTTTTTCAAAAACATAACTTGCAATAGATTTAAACAGTTATTATCAGTGATCAAAACAAGTTTACATTGAATTTTAGGTACTTCCGGCAAGATTAGAAGGTTTCCGGCAAGTTTGACCACCGTTGATCGCCGTTGGACACGGTTCACCTATTTGTTTGACTCATTTACATAAATCGGCAAGTTCGGTGGCCTTGTAGCGCCTAGGCGGCGATTAATCGGCCTTGTAGACTTTTTTTGCAACATTGGTTTTTGTTATTCTAAAGAAAGCATTTGAAGTTATTTACTACTCCGTATTTGATCTAGCGGGCCGAATGTTAAATTGTATCACCGTGTCTGGGTAATTATTAAGGCATAGGATGTAAAAATTGAATAAAGTATTACCGGGTGAAAACCATTTACTAAATTTTTTTTTGAATAAAGTATCACTCATATGTACTAAAGAATTGTTATTAGATCAAATTAGGCAATCACACATTTTGGACGCATTTACTTGAAGGAGACATTTTAAAATACGAAACAAAGTCACATTTTTATATCTTGATTTTCATAGATTTTCATATCTTTGTTATTGATAATGCCTACTCTTTCTGAATTTCTTTTGTGAACGCAACTTGATCTCATTACTGAAAATGGCTAGTACGTCTATTCCTCATCGGTGGAAATATGATGTTTTTGTAAGTTTTAGAGGTGAAGATATCCTTAAAAACTTCATGGATCATCTATTCAATGACTTCAAGAACAAAGGAATTCATGCTTTTAGAGATGATAGAGAGTTGCCTAAAGGAGAAGAGATATCTCCTTATCTCTACAAAGCCATTGAAGAATCGAGGTTTTTGATAGTTATCTTCTCCAAAAATTATGCTTCTTCATCATGGTGTCTAAGGGAACTTGTTAAGATACTTGAGTGCACGCATATTGAAGATCCCAAGCATGAGGTTCGGATTATCTTCTATGATGTTAAACCTGACGTGGTGAGGAAACAAATCGGGAGCTATGCTGGAGCATTTGCCAAACATGATGTTTCAAATAGAACAAAGGTGGAGAAATGGAAGGAAGCTTTATCCATGGCGGCTAACTTATCTGGATGGGATCTCCAGGACATGACAAATGGGTAAATATTTTATTTCGTGCGATTATTTTTATGTTGCTTGTTTACTCACAAACATCTATATTACTAAAGATTAACATTGCGTAGTTTTTTCTCTCTTTTTGATGGTTAACAGATATGAGTACTAGTTCATCGATTGCATCTCCAAAGACATACTCAAAAAATTATGTGATGGGCCCTTGCATGTTGGTGAGAACCTTGTTGGCGTAGATATTCATTTCAACAACTTAGACTTGTCACGCTTCGTTGGGTCACATAAGGCTAACATGATTGGAATATGTGGTATGAGCGGGATAGGAAAGACTACTCTTGCCAAAGCTATTTATAACTCGATGCATACTCACTTTGACGCAAGTTGCTTTTGTGATGATGTCCAAGGAGTCGAAAAACAACAAGGCCTAACTTATTAACCATGTATAAATCAAATCAACATTCAAAGTCAACGGTCAGCATTCAAAGTCAACGGTCAACATTAAATATTCAAGTCAAGTCAACATTCAAAGTATATTTATTAGTCATTAATTTGTATTGGGCCTAAGCCCATAGTAATGATTCTAGAATGATCTTTTGTATCTTATATATAGGATAGTTGTTATCAATTGTAAAGGAGGCAAAGCAATTAGCCTTCAATGGTGAATTATCATATTCTAATATGGTAATCAGAGCCATAAACACTCACCATCAAAAACCCTAAATAGCCTCTCCCCTTTTTTTTTCATACGCATGCTTGCTGCCAATTAAATAAGTTTTGCATAATGATTATTGCATAGCTAATTCAATATTGCTCCTTTGGCTCTCAAAGTTATTGGTCGATCATTGAATGAAAAATCTGTACATTTTTGGAAAAGCGAATTGGAAAGAATCCAAACATATCCTAATTCAGATATCCTACAAAAACTTCAACCAAGTTTTAATGGGTTGTCATCTGATCAGAAAATAACGTTTCTTGACATTGCATGTGCCTTCATCGGGGAAAATAAAGATTTTGCTGCAAGTGTACTAGATAGCAGTAATTGTTCTGCAAATGCTATTATTGAAGTTATAGCTGATAAGTTCCTAATAAAAGTATCTGCATATAATACACGTCTTACAATGCATGAATTGATTCAAAGCATGGCGAAGGAAATTATACGTGAAGAATTCAGGCAAAATCACAGAAGGTTGTGGATTTCATCAGAGTATTACGATGTACTGAATGTAAACAAGGTATCAGTATAAGCATATGCCTACATTGATTTTTTTAATAAAAGAAAGTACAATCTGATGATCGTTTATTTTTATCTAGGTAACAGAAGAAGTTGAAGTTCTAGTCCTTTTGCTAAAGAAAAACTGTCAAAATATTCCCATAGATGGACAAGCTCTTACACGTATGAAAAACTTGCGGATCCTAAAAATATGCTTTCCGAAAGTCGAAGGACGTTGGCAGCCATTTGCAGTAAACTTCTCTGGAAGATTGGATGCGTTGTCCAATAAATTACGGTTGCTTTATTGGCATGGATTGCCTTTAAAGTTCTTACCTTCATATTTCTATCCGGAAAACATTGTTACCATCGACCTGTCGTATTAGCAATAAAACATCTTTGGACAACTCCTAAGGACAATCTATCAAGTTATCATTAATTATATAATTACTTGTTCATTCTTTATATCTCCTGGTTAACATGTAAGGTATCTAATCCTTTTCTTTTGTGTTATTGTTGTTAGTGTTTTAGAAGGTTGAAATTCATGAAGCTAAGGATTGTATTTACCTTACAAGTATTGCAAATCTCGAAGAGCTAATTCTTGAAGGTTGTAAGAACCTGGTTAAAGTTCACCCATCTATTGGAATGCTTAAGAAGCTTCGGGTCTTAAATATGAGAGACTGCACATGCCTTAAGAGTTTTCCTTCCAATGTGGAGATGGATTTTCTTCAGATTCTGATTCTATCGGGGTGCTTAAAACTGGGAAAACTGCCTGAAGACTTGGGCAAGATCAAAAGCTTAACGGAGCTTCATGTTGACAGAACTGCCATTAGAGAACTTCCTTCTTTTGTATCCTGTCTAATAAACCTTGAATCATTGTCATTCGGTGGCCAAGGGAGTATTCAACCTAGATGGTGGACTTCCATTACTGGTCCTTTTGGTTTATTAACTAAACAACAACATCCCCCAAGATCAGTTTCGTTGGCAGGTTTCCATATGTTAAAGTCTCTCAATTTCAGCTACTGCAAATTAGAACAAGTGCCTGAGAGCATTGGAGGCTTATCATGTCTAGAGGATCTATACCTAAAAGGGAACAATTTTACTAGCTTGCCAGGAAGTTTGAGTCAACTTTCTCATCTTCAAACACTTAATGTTTATGGTTGCAAGAAGCTTAAAGTGTTACCCAAGTTTCCACATAGCCTAGAGTATTTTCTGGCACATGATTGCACCTCCTTATGTTCAATTACGGGATCATCCAAAGACCCAATCATGATCAATACAACCAGTATTCTCACCAATTGTCCAAAATTGTTTACGAATCTTGCCATTGATAGCCGGTTGTTGATATCAGAGACTCAATGTCTCGACTCATGTATAACTTCCCAAGGCTGTACAAACCAGTTTTCATCTTTCCTTCAGTACGCGGGTATCCAGAATAACAGATGTGAATTTTTCCGTTTTCCAGGAAGTTCCATCGGGATAATGGATATAATATATGAGGGAAATAGCGTCCCAAAGTGGTTTACAAATAAAAGTATGGGAAATCATGTAAAGGTCGAATTACCATCAGATTGGTGCTTCAGTAAGTTTCGGGGATATGGAACTTGCGTTGTTTTTAAGAGAAAAAAACCTTTCAAATTTATGGGACTCTCAATAAAGAACTTTGATGGATCTTCCTTAGATAGTTACTTTCCGTACTCCCATCGAAAATATTTTAATGGTAAGCCAATAGGAATCAACGAGTCATATATGATATGGTTGCATTATACAAGATATACAAAGAGCTGGAAGGAAGCAAAGAATTTTGTATCATTTTGTTTTAGAGAGAATGAAGGTTATGAATTAAAGGAGTTTGGTGCAAGACTTGTTTGTGATGAAGATTTAGAGCAAGACACCAACTTGAGTATGTTCCCAACTCTATCACAACATGGTGGGGGAGTCACCTTGACTTCGCCTCGTGGTATCATCCAGTGGTCGTGGTAGTCCAATAAAAAACCGTAATAAAAGTGTTTTCTTTATATTGTTAGCCACAATTGATGCTCAAATGTAAAGCTATATATTTTGATCTATTAATCACGAATGCTAAATCTTAGTTATTTGTTCATAAATTTAAATTAAGAAATTAGTCATAGAGTAATACGAAAATGATCTACTTAGTTATTTGGATCTCGAACATATTAAGAACATAGTGTTTTGTTTTGGGAGTTGTGGTTATATGTACTCGTCCAACTAAAAACCTTTATTAGTGTCATCTCACCAAAGATATACTTTGATCGTTTGATTCGCTACTTGACAATGCTTTCATTTTATATTTTTATTCATTTATATTACTTTTGTTTATGACGAGCTTTGCAGTAAGCTGGATAATTGTGACTTTGTCGGCTTGTTTATCATTACAATAAAATAGTCATTTGTTCACATTTTTTTATATATACTCACACTAGTTACATAACTGTTTTTTTGACTTATTTTTCGAAGAGGTCACAATGGTTCCATTTGGAAACGACACAGACCTTAGACATACCGTTTCACTTTGAATGATAATAGGACCAATTATGAGAAAAAAAGCATGATGCAAAATCATCAGAAATTATTTACAGATTCTGAAATTAATAGCAAGATTATATATCTCGAATATGTTGATTACAAATTTAAAAAGTTCGATCCAAACATTTGGCACCAAGCCAAGTTTGAATAAACCAATCACACATAACCAATTTTTAAAGATTCTGATCTTGTTTGATCATCAAAACCGCACCATTTTTTTTCGGACCAAAACAGTTTGCAAAATCAAAACCAAACACAATCGAAAAATCACTTTGTGTTTATCAGCGAATCCAACAATGCTACCAGGCGATTGAATCATCCAGACAACAAGGGAATCCAGTCCCTGTGCAAACCTGTTGTCAAGGACAACATAAACCGAAATGAAAAAACACAACCCAAAAAGGTGGTCAGGCACATAACAGGAGTTATAAACCAAGATTAAAAAAAAGGAACACCACATCGCAATCAAAAACAAAAGTCATCATCAAAGGGCAAAAGCAAGATCAATAAAAAGGAACAACACACCTGTTAGATGAGACAATATCGCACCCTCAATCTAATCATAAATTGATTCGAGTTAACCACAAAGCCCAAATTCGCAACGATTCGAAGATCCCCAAAACTGTTGCGGAAACCGCTAAACTTTCTGAAAACAATCAAGGGATCCAGCAAAACAGGAACAAATCGTCGAAGAGATTGTCATTGAACCGCCATTTAATGTCGATAAAACCACCGCGAAGAGTCAAAGAAAAAGACCCAAGTATCTCTCAAAAGAAGAAAAGAGGCACGATTATAAACATCAAAAAAAAAAGAGCTGATAATAAAGGGTGAGGCCACACACGCGTTTTTTAACTCCACCAGTTTTAACAAAAATACAATTTAACCCTCAAATTTATTTCTCTTTACAATCTATATTTTTATTTTGGTTTAAAAATTTACTCCTCTTTTAAAAGTTAAAGTTATATATTTCACCTTTTGAAAAAAATTAAGGAATCAAGGTTAGAAAAAAAAAGAAAAATCTTTTTACTTTTACAAATTACAAAATAGCAAGAATAAATCAACCCATATTGTGGTTCATAGCTAAGAAACCGAACCCTTTGTGTTCAAAGCAATAAATCGAACCCTTTGTGTTCACACAAGATAACCGAACGCTTTAGTTATCATAGCAAGATAAACCGAACCCTTGTGGTTCAAAGCATAATAAATCCGAATACTTTTGCGATTCATAGAAAGATAAAACCAATCCTTTTGAATTCATAGCAATACCATCCGTTAGTTCATACAAGATCTGTCCCTGATTCATAGCAAGATAAACCGAATCCTTTGCGATTCATAGCAAAATAAACCGAATCCTTTGAGATTCATAGCAAGACCGAATCCTTAGGTTCATAGCAAGATCCGAGCCTTAAGATTCAAATAGAAAGGATCAATTATTTTTGATCAAAGCAAGGAAAACACAATATTGATTAGCAAGTCGGTCAATATTAAGCAAGATTAGCAAGAAAACCTGGTTAGCAAGTTGGCCAGTAACAAGCAAGAATTTTGATCTTCTGATCAAACTCAAGAGCAAGAAATCAGAATCAATTTTGATTCTAAGCAAGGCAAGCAAGAGAAACTTCATAGTTTCTATACAAGCAAGAGACGGCAAGCAAGAGTCGTCAAGCAAGAGACGGCAAGCAAGAGTCGTCAAGCAAGAGTCGGCAAGCAAGAGTCGACAAGAAAGAAACCGGTGGCAAGCAAGAAACAGCGATAGATGAGAAAGCAGAAAATACAGTGAAGGAATGCACGAATTGGAAAGACAAGAAGAAAGACAAAGAGCAAGAAGCACTTCTCATCTCAGAAGACACAGCGTTTGTGATTACGGGGGAGAATATTGGGCCAAAACCCAATCCGGGTAATCACAACCCGCTAGAAAAACCCGCTGGACCAAATGACAGTTACAAAACAGTTACATAACTGTTTTTGACAGTTATTTCGAAGAGTCACAATGGTTCATTTTTGAACCGACACAACCTTTAGATCATACCTATTCACTTTGTATAAATAGGACCAGATTATGTAGAAACAAAGCATGATGCAAGAATCATCAGAATGTATGACAGATTCTGAAATTATAGCAAGATTATATTTCTCGTATATTTTGATTACAAATTTAAGAAAGTTCGATCCAAACATTTGGCACCAGAGCAAGGTTTGAATAAACCAGAAATCATCACATACCAAGTTTTAAAGATTCTGAGTTCTTGTTTTGAATCATCAGAAACCGCACCATTTTTTTCGGACCAAAACAGTTTGCAAAATCAAAACCAAACACAATCGAAAAATCACTTTGTGTTTATATCAGGCGAATCCAACAAGTGCTACCAGGCGATTGAATCACCGACAACAAAGGGATTCATCCCTTGCAAACCTTGTTGTCAAGGACAACATAAACCGAAAAAAAAAACACAAACCCAGAAAAGGGTCAGGCACGATAACAGGTTTTAAACCAAGATTCAAAAAAAAGGAACCCACATCGAATCAAAAACAAAAGTCATCATCAAAGGGGCAGAAAGCAAGATCAATAGAAAGAGGAACGAACACACCTGTTTAGAAGAAACAAGTATCGCACCCTCAATCAGAATCATAAATTGATTCGAGTTAACCACAAAGCCCCAAATTCGCAGACGATTTGAAAGATCCCCAAACTTGCGAAACCGCAAAACTTCGCAAAACAATCAAGGGAATCCAGCAAGAAGATCAGAACGAAATCGTCGAAGAGATTGACGTTTGAACCGGCCATTTAATTGGCGGATAAAACCACCGCAAGAGTCAAAGAAGAAAGACCCAGAGGTCTCTAGAACGGATACCAACCAAATCTCAAGAAAGAGAAGAGCGATTAATAATCGCCATCCCAATCGTGGTTACACACCACAGAGAAGAGAAGAGACGAACCCCAAGGAGACGACTCACAAGAGACGAACTCCCATCACAGAGAAAAGAAAAGGGGGCGGACAAAAATAAGAAGGGGACACACACACTAGGGTTAATAACCCTAAGAGGTTTTACAAAAACCACCCCTCCACTTTTCATTATTTCTATATAATCAGGATTTTTTTATATAGATTTTTTGGTTTTAGGCTTTTACATAAGTTACCCCTTAGATATTAGGACTGTAACTTTCCCTAAAACCCGAACCCTTTATGGTTCATAGCAAGTTAAACCGAACCTTTGTGGTTCACATAGTAAGTAAGAAAAAAAACTTAGTATTTAAACGAATCCTCACGAGGGCAAAGTAAGCAATTAAGAAAAATACTATTGTTTTTTTATAAAAAAGTAAGAGAAACCGTAGTGTTTCACCCAGTAAGAGAAACCTCAGTGTTTCAACCCCGTAAGAGAAACCTCAGTGTTTCAACCCCGTAAGAGAAACCTCAGTGTTTCAACCCCGT
>BQNB010160525.1:0-14788 GCA_026074375.1 Tanacetum coccineum | reverse complement strand
AGTTTTATGTCATTTCTCCCTCTTTTTGTAAAATCAAAAAGGCATCGTCGAGAGTTGCTAGTAAAATTGACGGAATAAATGCTCCCCCTCGTTCGAGGGCACCAAGGAATCGAGCTAAGGTTTCTTAGGTACAAAAATGAGTTAGAACAATACAAATATTTCTAACATGTAGCAAGAAGGAAGGAAAAATATGACAAGTGCAAGCAAACATCAAAGCAAAAGATACTTTATTCATTTAGGGCAATGTGTGTGAACAACACATAAGCATTCATAAAAGAAAAAAACAAATATGCTTTAGAGGCATATTAATACATAAAGAAAAATCCTAAATAGCCATAGAAGGAATTTTGACTTGATTGCGACACAAAAGTGTTTGACGATTATTTGGAGGCAAGTTACGTGATTAGTTGGTTGGAGAGTTTGGAGCGGAGGCGGTTGTGGAGGGATAATCTCTTTGAACTCTAGGTGGTAGATGAGGTCGAGTGAGGAGGAATTCAATCCAATTGATATCCTCACTTAAAGCAAGGAATTGTTTTTGGATGAAGATGCAACAAGGGCAATACCCAACATGGGTTTCAACTTGGTTAATGTTGAGGGTGTGTGGTAGGTTTGGAGAGTAAGGTGATGAGGGAATGCTATTTTGTTGTTGAGAGAGATGCATGGCTAAAAGGTTTGATAGGTCTTATAGTTGATTAATGTCATCAACTAGGCTTTCTCTACTTGGAGATAGAGATGGTGTGTATTGAGTTTGGTTGTCACTTTGAGGTAGAGCTTGAGTGTGAGTAACATATGAATTGATGGGTGAGATGGGAAATAGAGGATGTGCGACAACTTATGGTGATGTAGGAGTGTCCTTAATGTAAGGATTTGGTAATGCTTGATTGAGGTGATTGTTTTCTTGGGATGGTTCATGATGAGGAGATAGTGGTTTTGGCATTAGTGTAGGTGAATTTACATTGAGCTCATTGGATGTGTTACAAGGGTTTAGTTTCTTCCTTCAAATATGGTTCACACTAATTTTGGCTACCCTTGAAGGTTTGGATGTGGGTTTGTTAGGAGATGTCATTGGTGAGGATGATTGTGAGGATGATGGTTGAGGATGTATTTATAGTGGAGGAAAGGTTTAAATTAGGAAGAATGAACATTTAAAGGATCAAATCCAAGAAATGTTTGTGAATTTAGGGAAACAATAGCTAAGTCTATAGGGTATTTGGTCAAAAGGGGATGAAACAACTGTTTTACCCGTGATCTGCTAGTCCGATCCCATTAATTAGGGGTCGGTCCTCTTAAAGATAAGGGGACCGCCCTTTATGAATTAAGGGGGCCGCCTGCTGCTATTTCCCAGATTTTTCAAAAATTAATTTTTCTCAAAACTTTATGTGACGATTTCTGTTTTGGTGGTTAATTTGCAGCAAGTTTATCTTTTTATGACAATTAAGATTTTTTAGCACATAGCAATTAAGCATTCAACATTCTACATATATATGACAAGATATAGGATAAAACTATTTCACATAATTTTGGCATATAATCATATATGAATTGAAAACCAAAAGAGTGAAGAGGCATAATAAAAAAAATTAGTAACAATATATAATGCACAAAGAATTTTTCTTGTCAAAGGGGTTAAGTTTAAAACGAACCAAACTTTTGTGCAAATACTAGTGTGTGCCTAAGTACGACAAATGTGAAGTAGCGATTATTTCGACGGTTTAAACTAAAAATAATCCCATAATGCTCATGATTTAATTTTTGCTCAACAAGATTGTCATTTTTCGTATTTATTAAATTGTTTTCTCCAATCCGTTCGTAAAAAATATTAGATTATATACTTTTGACAACAAGTAAGAGAACATTATGCATATGTGAAAAATGTTTTTAGCATATCTCAACAATATATAAAAATTGATTTTTATGTGCTCCTAGTTGTAAGAAAGACTTTATAAAAAATAATAGATTGGGACTATTGTATATATGTATAATGAGATATGCATTTAGATACAAGAATTTGTAAAAGTTTGCTTATAGACTTTTCTCAATCTTGTGTTTTTATGTAAAATAAAAACCTAGACATAGAGAGAGATACAAAAAGAGAAAAAAAATTAGTCAGTCAGGTGGGTGGTCCCTTTAAAGTGTGGTCGGTCCCCTTAAAATTAAGGGGGCCGCCACCTGTTTGAGAAACAATTTCTTAGATTTTTGACAAATAGTTCTTTGATGATTATCATTTCTTTATTATGCCGAAAACTTAATCAATTTGTTTCATCATTCCTAGACTTAGACGTAAGTAGTTAAATGGTTCACGTTTAAGTGGTTTAGTTAGAATATCGGCTATGTTGTCTTTCGATGAGACCTTTTCTATAGAGATATTCCCATTTTGAATATTATCGCGAAGAAAGTGATGGTGAATCTCAATGTGTTTTGTTCGTGAGTGTTGAACGAGATTCTTACTTAAGTCTATAGCCCCTTTGTTATCACACATTATTGGAATGTCGTATAACCTAACGTCATAGTCTACGAGAGCTTGTTTCATCCATAGGGCTTGTTGACATGCCTTTCCGGCGCTTACATATTCCGCTTCGGTTGTAGAGATGGCAAGAGCGGTTTGCTTTTTCAAAAACCAAGATGTTAGGCAACATCCCATAAACGTGCAAACACCACTAGTGCTCTTGTGATCTACGTAATCTCCTGCATGATCCGAGTCCGCATACACTATTGTTTCTATGTCGGATCCCTTAGGATACCATAATCCTAAATGCATAATGCCTTTAATGTATCGGAAGATACGTTTAACCGCTTCTAAGTGAGAGGTTTTGGGATCCCATTGAAAGTGTGCACAAAGGAAAACACTAAACATGATATCGGGTCTACTTGCCATTAAGTATAATAAACTACCTAACATGCCTTTATATTTGGTATTATCTACGGACTCACCTTATTCGTCTCTCGTGAGTTTGGTTTCCGTAGACATAGGGGTTTTCATTGGCTTAGAGTCTTCTAGTCCAAATTTCTTAAGTATTTCCTTAATATATTTTGATTAATTAAAAAATATTCGATCATATAATTGTTTTATTTGTAATCCTAAGAAGAAATTTAGTTCCTCCATCATACTCATTTCAATCTCATCATGCATGATCTTGGCAAAGTCATCACACATTTCTTAACAAGTTGATCAGAATATAATGTCATCAACATATATTTGGACAATGATGAGGTTGGAGTCTTTCTTTTTAGTGAAGAGTGTGTTATCTACCATTCCCATTGAGTAATCATGTTTAATAAGAAAGAACACCAACAGCTAAAATAACAACATCAACATCCACAAATCAAATCCAAGTCTAACCCATCTCCATCATCTTACAACTCACTCGAAACCATATTGCAACAATAATATTTACAACCAACAATAGCCACATCCAATCCACAGACTATCCTAGATCCTAACGTTACAAAATCATCTCCTCTACATCCACAAAGACTCGAACGAATTAGAACAAACACAAAGATCTCAGATTTTTGTTCAACTTTTATTCTAAATCTTTTAAAGTTTTTTTAGTTAAACTTTATCTCATCATTGATCTTTAAGAGGATACCCTCTCATTTTATGTTCGAATTTAAAGAAACAAGTATAAAAAATTTGTTATATCGTCTCTTTGTTTCGATTAAAGGACACAACTCAAAAGAAACACCTACCCGAGACCACATATAATGATCTTGAAGCCGTTGATCTTCTTGTCTGGTACACGGTTAAATTAAACAGAAAGTATAAAGGGTCTTTGGGTTGAGATTCATTTTTGAAAGAGTCTTGTTTGTGATGTTCAATTGTCATTATTCGTTCAACGTAAAAGATAGAGGATGGCGTTTTGAAATTTGATTATAGATGAATGAGTTTATGAGTTCGTGAAGTGATAAAGCGTTCACTATTGATTTAGGTGGCTAAACGTTTGGTGAGATTAATTAAATGATAAGGATGGATTATTCTGTTTGTGGATTAATTATTTTTTGGTGGAGAGGGAAACAAAGGTGAGAGAGGCGATGGAAACTATGTGAGTGAAATTAGGGTTAGGTTTCCCTAATAATAAGGAATTGTTGCCTTATATCCCTAATCCTAAAGTGATCAGGCTTTATTAACAAAAAGGATAATGGACCAAGATTTTTTGGAACGGGCTGGATAATGAATGGTTATGGATTTGGGCTAGGAAATAATGAGTTGACCAGTTATAGTATTATTACTATGACAATTGGGCCGATGTTATTTGATAAGTACGAGTATAAAAGGGCTATCACGACAAGTTTGACTAGACAAATGTGGATTCGTTAACGACAATTCAAAATACCATTTGTCCTCGTTCAACAACTTTCACGAACAACAACACAACAACACGATACATAACACTAAAAACGATCCGAATAAGATTCACTAAAATGTTAAAATGGCTAAAGATTCGGATTACGATGACAAGTAATCACGAAGTTGATTTGGTATCCCTTATTTGAGCTTGAAGTTGGATTTCACGAAGGCGTTTACTTATTTCATCATCGAGACTTCCTTATACTTTCTATCCCTTTTTCTTCAAACCTAATCTATCGATTGATGACTTGCTTAAACGTATACAACTATGATTGAGACTTGGATTATCTAGTTATTTCCCGCGTGTAAGGAAGTTACATTTGTAGTGCTCACGAGTTATAGCTATCACGTAAGGAGTTACATTATAATGGTCCGATGTGGATAAATTCTAGAGGTGTGTTAGCTTCTTATACTTTTCTGGTGAGTAATAACGTACTTATAGATTTAAATCTTGCAGCGTTCTTCAAACAACAAACAGTGCAAGAACAAGTAACACATTGGGGGGATTCTACTTCATTTTCAAGGTTTGGTATATCGGGGTTTACTTCAAATGGCACAACAAAGCCGAAAGAATCCGAGGTTGGTAAGTAGCCATAGAGTTTAAAGGATGAATGAAATCAGCAATTCTCACGGGATAATTAAAGCTACCGAATGTCAATGTACTTCACAGATCTAATCCAAATCCTTCAAATTCTGCAATGTCCATTCATAAATTTCAAGATTATGCTTATGACAAGAAAATCTCGAGTATATGGACGTACACGACAAAAAATTGGAAAAATGCTCTCCGAAGATCTCAACCATCATGGGGGAAAAGGTGTACATCCGGGACTTAGTTGAATTTGATGTTACCATGTCAACTTCCAGGTGGAAGTAGTGTAGACTACTTTACTTAGTATGGTTTGTGGAGTATTCTGCATACGTAAGAAGAATTGTTGCTGATTCCTTGCACGACCTCCCAAATGAATATTCACCAAAGACCAAATACATGTATGCAGTAGTAATATGTTGATGTGGTTTACTACTTCTACAAAATTCCACTGTGCACGTACATGTCAAATAGAAGTTTTTTTCTCGCTTACATCAAATTCAAATTATGCTCAAAATAGGGAATGTTGGATTTTGGGGGAAGCTAATTCAAAAACATCATCAAAAAGGAGTCTATGAAGAAAGATATTCACGACAATTGTTCATGAATTAGGGGAATTTACCCAACTCATGCATACTACAATGGTCCTTTACAATTAAAGACACTGAATACCAAGCTGGAGTAACAAGTTCCAAGACTAGAAGACAAAGACACATCTTCAACATTGGAAAGCGCTTTGATGTCATTTTACAATGTTGTATATGTACTTGTGAGGAACAATAGTAAGTAAATTTCGTATTTCCACAAATTGGGGGAAGATTGTTAGCCCTTAAAATATGTTGACATATCCGGATTACATTAGATCATTAATACCCCCCCGCCCCCCCCCCCCAAAAAACGCAGGGACAAGATAGACTAATTGTGTGATATTTAATGTATGTTAGGACTATAACATAACCCTCCATACTTTTCCATAAGAGGGTGAGGATTCATTATTGATAATATCTCATAAGGTGTGCGTGTGTATGAGTTCTCTCTCGTCTATCACATACCCATTTTTTTTATGTATTTTTCTTTTCCTTTTCTCGTCATCAATATATGGCTAAGTTCTTGTTTAAACCCCCGACCCTCCGATCATCTTTGTTAGCTGTGTTTCTTATCTTAACAGTACAACCCTTTATGAATTAAAGGGGTCCGCCACCTGTTAAAAATTTTTACTCACATTTTTGACAAACAAATTATTGATGATTATCATTTCTTAATATGCGAAAAACTTATCAATTTGTTCCATTATTCCTATCCTAGACTTAAGTAGTTAAATGGGCTCACGTTAAAGTGGTTTAGTGTAGAATTCGGCCTATGTTGTCTTCCGATGAGACCTTTTCTATAGAGATATTCCCTTTTTGAACATTATCGCGAAGGAAGTGATGACGAATTTCAATGTGTTTTGTTCGTGAGTGTTGAACGGGATTCTTACTTAAGTCTATAGCCCCTTTGTTATCACACATTATTGGAATGTCATCTAACCTAACGCCATAGTCTATGAGAGCTTGTTTCATCCATAGAGCTTGTTGACATGCCTTTCTGGCGCTTACATATTCTGCTTCGGTTGTGGAGATGGCAAGATGCGTTTTGCTCTTTGAAAACCAGATGTTTATTCAACATCTCAGAAACTGCAAACACCACTACTGCTCTTGCGATCTACATAATCTTTGCATGATCCGAATCCGCAATACACTATAGTTTCTATGTCGATCCCTAAGTGATACACATAAACCAAAATGTTGTAGTGCCTTTAATGTGATCGGAAGATACATTTAACCGTTTTAGGTGAGAGGTTATGGGATCCTCCTGAAAGCGTGCACCAAAAGGCAAACACAAAACAAGATAACGGGTTCTACTTGCCATTAAGTATAATAAACTACCTTATAATGCTCTATATTTGGTATTAACTACGGACTCACCTCTCGACCTCTGGGGGTTGAGTTTGGTTTTCCGTAGACATATGGGTTTTTATGGCTTAGAGTCTCTAGCCAAATTCTAAGCATTTCTTAATAATATTTGATTGAATAAAAAATATTCCATCAATCTATGTTTTTATTTGTAATCCTAAGAAATTTTTAGTACCCCCATCATACTTCATTTCAAACTCCCTCATGCATGTATCCTAGCAAAAGACAACCACATATTTCTTGACAAGTTGATCCGAATATTATTCATCACCATATAATATGGACAATAATGAGGTTGGAGAGTCTTTCTTTTATAGTGAAGATTGTGGTTTAACTACCATTCGATGTAGTAATTATGTTAAATAAGAAAGACTTTTAGTCGATCGTACTAAACTTTTGAGCCTTGTTTTAGACCATAAAGAGATTTCTTAAGTCTATAGACATAATTAGGTTTTCAAAGTCATGGATCCAGAGTTGTGGCCACATAAACCTCCTCATTAATAGAAAACCGTTAAGGAATGCACTCTTCACATCCATTTTGGATAAACAAAAGTCTAGTGCACAAAGCAATAAGCTAAAAAGTATCTTATTGGAAATCTAGTCTAGCTACGGGTGCATATGTTTCGTCCATTAAGCAATATCCTTCTTGTTGATTATAACCTTGGGCTACTAACCTAACTTTGTTTCTAGTTACGACGCCATTTTAACGAGTTTATTTCTATATACCCATTTGTTCCGTTAAATTGGACATAACCATGGAATTTGGGACAGTTCCCAAACATCATTTGTTTTAAATTGTGTTTAGATCCTCTTGCATGGCCATAACCCCAATTTTCATCTTTTAATGCGTATTTATATTTTTAGGTCTATTGTTTTGAAATAAAGCAAAAGAAATTGCTTTTGTCTTGAGCTTGCGACCCTAAGAGTTCTTTGATTTCGATTACCAATAAACATTTTCTAGGGGATGATTTTTAGGATTCTTATATTTACAATTTTGATTATTATTCTAATGAAAGTCTTTAGAGATCATGCCTATAGGTTATTGTTTTTACTAACCTCAATAACTGCTTCGTCAACAACCTCATCAACTACCATGTGATGTTTTAGATGGGGAGGAGTTTCATCGAAAGTTACATCAAACGCTCTTCAACTTTCATGTTATGTTTGTTAAGTATTATGTAAGCATTACTATTTTGCGAATATCCTAGAAAACACCTTCTACGACTTTTGGTCAACCTTGTGATGTAAATCCATTGTAATAAGAAGAAAGCCATTACTTCCGAATACTCTAAAATAGTTAAGGTTAAGTTCCTACCTCTTAATAACTCGGAAGATTTTTCTAAATACATCTAATGCAAACTCTATTAATTTAAAAGTTTGACGTATCAACCGCATTACACCAAAATTTTTGAGGAATGGATTATTCGTTTAACATGGTTCTACTCATTCTTGTTGAGTGTGATTTTTACTTTCTACTACCCCATTTGATTGTGGAGTACGAGGAGCGAAAAAATTGTGAGATATCCCATTTAATCACAGATAGTTTCCAAATTGTACTTCATTTATCAAATTCACGACCATGAATCCGTTCTAATGATACCATGGAACATCCTAATTTGTTTTAGGATCATTTTGCTAAATATTTTCAAATTTACAAAGGCTTCGGTTTAATTTTGCTACAAATCGAGTCCTGTGATCTAGAATAGTCATCTACGATTACTAAGGTATAAGGAATCCTCTCCATAATTCGTAATGGCGGAAGGGCCAAACAAAATCCATATGAAGTAGTCTCTAAGCAACTAGTTGGTGAAACTATATTTTTAGCCTTTGACTTTGCATTATCTTGTTTTCCAATTTTGCAAGCATCACTAACAATTCGGTTATATTTAAGTTTGGGTAGATTTCTAACTAACTCTTTTGATGCTAATGATTGAATTAGTTGCATATTCGCGTGACCTAATCTCCTATGCCATAGTGTAGAGTTTTTGTCTAATTTGCAAGGCATATTTATCTTCTGGTTTTATTTTCCTAAGTTTCATTACATATATTCCTCCTTATCCTAATTCCTTACCTATAACCTATCGCTAATGTATTCGCTATCGTGTTTCGGGGGGGGGGGGGGTAAATATTACTTTGCATTTATTATAGACAAATTTGACCTACACTAAGCAAGGTTACAAGAATAATGTTTTAGCTACGTGCTCAACATTTCAATTATTAGGGATCTTGAGAAATCGTACCTTTGCCTATGATTTTACCGCGCAAGTTGCTCCAAAAAATTACGTTACCTCCGTTGTATGCTTTGTATAAAGAAAATAATTTTTGATTACCCGTCATATGTTTTGAGCATCCACTGTCTTTGATCCACTCATCGGGTTCCAAGTTTATTCCTAAGCATATTTCATCGGGCGCTTGAGCAACAAGACAAGTTTCATCTTTAGTCTTTTCCACTTCATCTTCTCCATTGCGCTCCATGCTCCACCAATAAATGCTATTTGATCGTTGATTCGTTGGCGGCTTTGAACATCTCCATTAGGTGATTTGAATCACCACATCTAAAACATTTTTCCTTTCACTTTTACCATAACCATCATTTCTACTTCTTTGGAATGTTTTTCTATCGCCTTGTGGCTGTCTTACAAATCTTCCTCGTCTTTTGAAGAATTTCTTGAATTCCTTTACGGCCATAACATACTCTTCGTCTTCACTATCGGAGCTTGAGCTATCTTCATCACTTACTTCCTTTTTTACCTTTAATGCAAGAGATCTACTTTGTTCTTTCTTGCCTTTGACCGTTTCAAAATCTTTCTTATTACTTTCTTCATAACTTTCAAGTACCTATAAGTTCGTCAAAGGTAAGTTTGTTAAGATTATATTATTTTTCAACGCCGTGACTTTCCGCGCGCCATTTTGGATGCTAATGCCCTAAGATACACTCCTAACAATAAATCTTGCTAGAAAAACCTTCATTAAATTCTTTTAGACATAGTAATAATAGTGTTAAATTTTGCAAATGCATTATCTATTGATTCCTCTTCCGGAATCGTAAATTGTTCATATTGTTGAACAAGAAGATCTATTTTGTTAGCTTTGACTTGATTATTACCTTGATGAGTGATTAACAAAGTATCCCAAATTTCTTTGCGGTTAGACACATAAAAATTCTTTTCGTATTCTTTTCCGTGGCAAAGAATAATAAATTACCCAATTTAGCTTCATTAAGTTTTAGCAAGTTTCTTTTAGATCATCATTTTGTTTATGAAAAGTCCGACTTACATCCTTTTTAGTTTCAGGATTATTTGGAATAGGAGGAAAATCACCATCGTAATCACATGTCAAAGACTATATCTTTGACTTCACATAAGTTCGAAGTCTATTTTTCCAATAAATAAATCCCATCACTTTCAATAGTTGTGGTCTTTGCAAGATTGCCCATCTAAATATTTTCTGATTCCGATAGATCGATTCAAGTTTTAAAATAAAATTTATTTTAAAACTTGTTTGACGTGGCTCTTGATACCAATTGTGGAAAACTAGAAGGGGGGTTGAATAGTTTACCACTTTTTGGTTTAAGGTTTTAAAGTGTTTATAAAAATTCTAGATTCGTCTTTATGTGAATTCAACACTTGCACAATATAAACAATATACTAGTCGAAACAATCCAATAATATGTATGAATAAAATAATGTAAGACAAGAGATAAGAGTAAGAACAATCAAACCACAACGCGAGGATTTATAGTGGTTCGGTAACGAAGCACCTCTTCGCCCTACTCCACTCCTCGAGCACCTAACTCGAGAGTTTTCTTCACTATGTCAACAAGCTCCCTTATGGCGGAGACCTTACACGACTTTTGCTTATCTTGATTTCCGACACTAAGCTAGATGTCGAGTTCTAATCTTAGCTAGAACCAATCTACCACAACTTCAAAACTTCACTACACAACTTGACTTCACGACGTATCACACCACACAACTTCTCACACCTTAGTTTTCTTCACACCAACTACTCACCAAGCCACTACTAAATTCACACCTAAACCCACACTACAGGAAAGATCACCAAGATCTAACTATAACTTTACAACAATCACAAGATCTAACACCTACACAACTTTACAAGATTTACAAGGATTTACAAGTTATTGATCTGGATGCAAAAGATACACAAAGGTGTAATACTTCTTCACTTTGGTGAATGAAGTTTCGTCTCTTGCACTGAGGAATTGAACTTGGATCACTTAAAAACAAAGCTTTAATTATTATATGATCAAAGGATTTAATGATATGTGTGGGCTGTTTTAGAACAGAAAGAATGAGTGCAAAAGGTGAGAAAATAGTAGGGAAAAGTCCAGTATTTATAGGACAAACTGGAGGAGCATCTACCTATGGGCGGTCCCATTAAAATTAAGGGGGCCGCCCGTGTATTTAAGGGGGCCGCCCTAGACTAGGGGCTCCCTAGTTTGTCTTTTGTGTAGGGGGAATTTTCTGAAACTTTTCTAGCCGTTTTAGATCCGAAAATTTGAATTTTTAAAATGTTTTATTTTGAATAAAACATTTCTATTTAAGTGTAAAAAATGTTATGAGTAATGTTTATAAAAATGTTTACAACGATTTATAAAAATGTGATGGTTGAATAAAACTTCCTGATCATAAAATGCATTAAGCATTTATTTATACAAACCTTTTAAGTGATATAATTTTTGAAATGAAAATTTACTACTAATTACTTTATACGTTTAAATTTACATTGAACTTTTTATTTGTAATTATCAAAACGAAAAGATGGGTTAAAATAATAATAATGTTTTAGGCATTATATCTATCAACACAAAGTTTCCTTGCAATTCGATGATTGATAACAAGTAAATAGACCTCTGGTGGTAATCCATGAAGAATGATATTGTTGCTTTGAGACATCATAATCAAGCTTGAATTGCATTTTTTTTTTTTGTTTTGTTTTTTTTTTTTTTTTTTTTTGTTTTATTTTTTTTTTTGTTTTTTGTTTATTCTTGTATTTGTTTTCTCAGATATTAATTCAGAGTATTTTCTTGCCTAGTCACACCGTTTTCCTCAATTGTAGCTAGATGAGTGGACCATTTCCAACGGATCAAGGATCATTCGTCCAAGTTGTCTATTCATCAAGTATAGCTCCATTTATGCTTTTTCAAGAATCGTACATCGCCTTTTCCAACATAAGGTAGACGATTGTCAGCACCCAAAGAATCGCTTGTCAGCAAGAGTCGTCAGTGAGAAATTGGTATGTTAAAAGAATTACAGTTTGATCGAACGGTGGTAGAAAGAAATGTGTTTGATTAATTTGTCCTTTAAGTGTTTTAATACTTGAAGTTACACGGGATTTTACAATTCTAGACAAAACCAAGAAAACAAGTAAATGTTTCACGGGATTTTACAAGTCAAAGAAATAAACCGTGTAAATTTGAAAATTTAGTAGTTCGGTTTCAATTAAAAAATTGACTAGATCGGTTCCAACTATATTGACAGTAGATCGGTTCCAACTAAAAAACAGTAGATCGGTTGAAACTAAAAAACAGTAGATTAGTTGAAACTAAACAATAGTAGATCGGTTGAAACTAAACAACAGTTGATCGGTTGCAACTAGAAACTAGTAGATTGGTTGAAACTATCAAAACCAAAGATGTGTTGAAACTAGAAACCAATAAGATATCGTTTGAAACTACAAAACAGTAAATCGTTTAAACTAGAAACTAGTAGATCGGTTGAAACGACAAGCCAGTAGATCGATTGAAACTATATGAAACCCACAATCTTCAAAACACAAAAAACACCTTTTTGATGGTTGTTCCTATAGGAACAAGAAAAATGGAAACTTTAAGGTTTTTAAGCCGAAAATTTTTAAATCAAGATTTTGTTCTTTATAAAGTTTTTAAACATAAAAAAATGACCAAAAGTGATAATTTTTTAATGATTCTAAGCACATACACCTATATCCAAGGATATTAGATCAACTTTACCTATGTAAATGATCTTTTAGTGTATATAGGAGCTTCGAAAACAAAGAAAAATAAGAAAAAAGGACGTACAGTTTGCAAGAAAACAACACAAATCAAATGTAAAACACAAAAACTAAACACACCACTCCATGGCTCTTGATACCAATTGAATACTATATAATAACATACATAAAGAGGGAAAGAGAGGTGATTTTAGTAAGAGAGTGGTTGGATGAACACTTTAGAGAGAGAAAGTAAACATAAGTGAGAAATGAATTAATGTGTGAAAACAAATGAACAACCAACACCCTCTCCAAGGCATGAAGAGGGTATTTATACAACCCATATGGCTGACCATGGTTAGCTTGTGGGCTTTCCATAGGCCTTTTGGCCCTATTAGATTACTAAACATTACATTGGACTAACTACGGGCTTTGACTAACTAGTATTTGAAGTAACCGATACTTTTCGTGTTTCTAACAACCTATCCCTAGATGTAGGAATTGACCAAATTACCGCCTTTGCCATATTAAATACTTAAAAAGTACACAAACTCTTTCAGAGGGGGTTAATAACCGGTTTAGATTATAGATTGGTCTTAAGGGTGGTTGGAATTAACCACTACAAACTTGGAAACCCTGCTCGTGTGATCGTAGGAGAATGTAGGATCGCAAAGTAAGTATAGGACAGACCTCAAATGCCAATTCGGGTTTGTCGAAATTAGAACCACTAATAGAACTTATAATTGAACACTGCACATGAAAATGTAATCATAGCATTCGTAATGAAATAGTTAGGCTAACACGCTTTTCTCCCAGAATACTTCTATCAATTTACTTTGTTGCATTTACTTTTCTATAGTTATGAACTTAAAAACCATTTCCAAACGTGACATAATCAAATAAAAACTAGTAAACCTTAGCTCTTGGCACGACCTCAGATTTACCAAACTACTACACTATATACGACCTGGTTCTCTGCCCGTTAGTGCGTGTATCGGTAGACGAGTTTTATAAATTTAAAACTTGTCAATTAATTATTTAAAACAATTTTACACATCAAGTTATTGGTGCCGCTGCAGGGGAGCTAATATTAGTTGTAGTTTGATTTCTAAAATTTTGATAAATTTCTCAGGAATCATAATGAACGAGGTAGACATTGAAAACCTCACCATTGAGCAAACTTTAATGTTGACACAAGAAAACCAAGCACAGGGAATGGCTAGAACTAAATCCTGTAGGATAATAACAAAGGATATCGAAACTATAACTATTGCAGAATATATGGAGTATGAGGCATAGATAAAAAGGGATCCCTGGGGTTATGCTCAATCCTATACTAGGAGTTCAGGATCAACCACCCTTGAAAGAAGTAAGGTCTTGGAAAACAAGCATCACCCTGACAAACTAAAAACCAATGCCTATTTTCCCTCACTTCCCCCTTATTTCAAATGTTTCCAACCATTTACCAAAGATACATATGAACCTTTAGAAAAAGACCAAAATAACTTTAACTTCTCCGCACCTAACTCTCATCATGAAGATGAAGAAGTGAGTTCTGAAGAAGATGTAGATGAATGGTTGAATGCAGAAATGAGTAAATGCATGACTGGGCAAGATAAGGTGGAAGAGGAGGATGCCTTAATTGACATCCTCAAAATAGTGGTTGAAGATTGCAAGTCAATTTACAAAAAAGCTCAAATTAAAGCACCTTCTAGCAAGACTAGCGAAATTCAGGGAATATCTTTCATAACGGAGAAGGAAGAAGAGGACAGTTTAGAAACCTTACCATGCTAACTACCACCTAAATAAAAGAACCCATGAAGTTTTACTCTTCCTTGCACTATTGGTAATCTTAAGTTATATGTTATGACTGATTTAGGAGCTGGTGTTAATGTGATGCCATTATTTGAACATTTGAAATTG
>BQNB010160524.1:0-14788 GCA_026074375.1 Tanacetum coccineum | reverse complement strand
CTGCAGCCGCTGCTTGTCCAGGGTTTGGAGCACTGTAAACAAACTAAATATACGATAAATGGGTTAGAAATACATAACGGTGTTCGTAAGATTAAGGCTGTAGTGATTACAACCAAGAAAAGTGACAAAATATACAGTCTAGTAGATTGTACGTACCCTACGGATGCATTTGTACACGAGGAAGGAAACTGCAGCACCGATAAGCGGTGATATAACCCAAGAGGATGTTACCCTCGCTAATGAACTCCAGAAAACTGCACCTGGTCCTCCATACACAAGACCAAACCCAACCATTGATCCTACAATACAGTGTGTAGTTGAGACCGGCCAACCATAAAAAGATGCAACCTGATCAAGACCCAAAAAGTCAACATTTTTCCTATATAAAAAGTCAAATGCAGCTCCCTAGTTTAGTTTAAGGATCTATTTGTTTCTAGGAATAAAGGGTTCCGTAGGTTAGAGCTAGATTCTAAGACTTCTTACAGGGTATGCAACTATGCACTATCATAACGTTTAGTTATCTATACTGCAAAGAAAAATTGAGTCTACACATGATCCTATATTCAAGATAATATACGATATTTGTTTGGATTTGACCATATCAATGTTTGACCTTAAAAGAAAGTAGTATCAACTAGCAAGTAGCAAAAAGTCTCAATTACTTACCTGTAACCAAGTACCAGCAGCTGCTAAAGACGATAACAAACCCGCAAAAAGCAAAGTATCCTTCCCTTGAAAAACATTAGCAACGAGAATCCCTTTCTGCATTGTACTAGTCACATGCCTGCCCATCAACAACGCCCCTGAAAATTCCAACACTGCGGCTGTCAGCACCGCCTGCCTAAGTGTCAAAGCACCAGATCCCACAGACGTCCCCATGGCATTCGCCACATCATTAGCACCAATGTTCCAAGCCATATAAAACCCGAACAAAAGCGTTGCATACGATAACAACTTGATCTTCAAACCCATCCCTTGAGCTAAAGACTTCATGACAATCGGCAAACTCAAAGCTGCAACAGCTATGCAAATCGATATAGCAGAAGCTGTTTTATTAGATATGTGAAAAGCCTGAGCCATACCAGGCAATTCACTTTCTTCAACATTTTCTTGATGCTCACTTGACGACTCAGATAAAGACGCATAAAGGCGTGTGGACTTATGATAGTTTTTCGTGCTCAAAAGCGAAAAAGATGACTTGGGTATGTTCAAAACAAAATCCTTTCTAGTCCCTTGATCCAAAGCAACATGATTTCTTTGTTTTGGTAGATAAACATTTGAATTAAGAAACAAGAAATTTGAATGTGTGATATGGTTTCTAGTGGAAGAAAA
Organism: Tanacetum coccineum; assembly: GCA_026074375.1. NCBI lineage: Eukaryota > Viridiplantae > Streptophyta > Magnoliopsida > Asterales > Asteraceae > Tanacetum > Tanacetum coccineum. Next base: position 13,456 of record BQNB010160524.1, on the reverse strand, counting down.
ACAGTAAGAGGATGTAGTCATGGTATGTTTGTATATGTGCTTGTTTAAGGAATGATACTAGTTGTAATTTAGCCGATAGCAGCGAAAGGTGGTGGTATAAGGTGGAGTGGTGGTGGTTGAAGGTGATTGTACATTTGGTGATATTATTTCAAGTCCACATTGTGGTGGTTGTTAAGTGAATGTGGATTTATGTTTGGATTTCTTGATTTGGATCCTTTTGAAAATGAGTGGTGGTTATGTAGCTTGAACCCTTGAAGCATGCACCACCCAAACAACACACTTACTTTTTTTTCGTATTTATACCCATATGGATTTCTACTTCATGGGGTCTGCAACTATATACTACCAAGTGGTTTGACTCTTCAAATAGATAAAATTCTTAATGAAGGAAAAAACATTTTACTTTAAATGTTGATACATGTATTATGAGGAGACCAGGTTTCTTGAGTGTATCTTTGGGGGTAATAACAAGTAGATACTATTGTCAAAAGAAGGTAATTTGGATCATAAAGTTGGGAGTAAATTGCAAAAATCCCCCCTTTGATTTGGCCAAATTGCAGGTTCAATCTTTATCATTTCGAAAATGCACTCGTCGTCTCTCTGTAGAACTTACAAGTGTACTCTTGGCCCCTGGCAAAAATTAAATGATTAAATTACCCTCACATAGACCAAAGTGAAAGGAAAGACAAAAATAGTAGTTTAGTAATTTAACTTTAGTCATTGATCAAATGTGTCTCCACATGAACGATGATTGCATTTTCAAAAGAATAGAAACTGAACTTGTAATTTGGAACATGCTAGAAAAAGGTTCTAGCAAAGTAATGTAGAAAAAGTGAATTAGCTTTCTTAAGCATTTTGAAAAATTATTTGAAGTAAGTCGTCGTCCGTAACAACGGTTGATTTTGCAAGGATCAAATCCTTTTATTAGTTTTACAGTCAGTTAATGTCCGGTAATATCGTTGTTCAAACGAAAATGTCTGATAAAATTCTAACATTTTATATAACAATAAATCCTGTTTTTTAGGGTAAACATCATGTATCCTCTATGTACTATTTCTCTAGTCTCATTATGCATCCTGAATTGACGAGAAACTCATTATGCACCGCGAAACCTGTTTGACCAGTCAAAAAGGGGATTTTAGTGACTTGCTACTTCTTACACCGGTAAAAAAAAACTTTATGACATGTTTAGTAGAGAGAAAAGAAACAAGAGAAATAGAATTGAATTTAATTCTTTTGTTTGGTAGAGAGAAATAAAAAAGTAAAGAATTAAAGAGAATTTACTTGAGAATTAGAGAGAAATGGTAGTGTAATTTTGGTTACCTTCATTTCCATCATTTTTTGTAGAGAAGTTAGAGAAATAAGTTTTTGTTTTTTCAGTAACCATGATTGCCGACTAATTCACGAGGTTTGAACCCACCGTCACATAAATTTTTGTGGTATTAGTCTCAAGGCATTTTCAAGAGTTTTTTTTTGCAGTTTTATAATTTTCTTCGTAATAGATTCACACTAAAATTTTATTAAAGAATGTACTTTGTTAAGAAAATTTTATGCAAACAAATTACGTGTGCAACATCAGGTGCTTAAAACCAAGGCTGTCAAGATCGCGAGTAAACTCGTAAGATCGTACGATTTTTCGTGTTTATTGGTTAAGATCGTGTAAGATCGGCATAGGATCGCATCTCGGGTGGGATCGTATGTAGGATCGTTGAATCGCACGTAAATTCGTAAGATCGTCACTCAATCCAAGTTTACCTATGTCTATTTTTTTTCACTTTTTCTATTTTTTGAGTCCATCTCACTTGCCTACCCAAAAAACAAACGAGCTTTACTAATGTCTAATAAGTCAACCATTTACGTCTCATTTTCTAAATAGATTATAGTTTATACCTAGTTTTTTACTTTTCCTGAAATCAAAATTCCAACTAACAAACTACTGGTCTTCTTCTCATGATCTAATCACTCGAAGCAAATATTTTCTTACAGGTAATTGGTCAGTGATGGTTTATCCGTTTTGTTACGAAACCATGAATCTTTTGGTATTATGAATCGTATGTTTTGAGACGTTTATGACTCATGTTATGTAACTGTATTCCGCTAAATCGTTAATGTGTCAATTGAAACTTGATTTTTTTGTGTTTTACTTTTACTTTGGTGTTTCAAATTTGATCTTTGACATTTTCAAGAGGATATTAGATGAATTTATCTTTGATGTTGAGTAGAATTGGAAACAATGTGATTCGTTTATCCTTTGTTTACAAAACATGACAAAATGGTAGGATGTTACGATCTCGATTCGATCTTACGATCTTGATCTTGCAAAGACAAAAACGATCCCAGGTGGGATCGTGATCTTGACAGCCTTGCTTAAAACATTTTGGAAAAAAATGATGTTAAAATTTTCGTAGTATAATCGCTCTTTATTTGTATATTTTTCAAAAGAAGAAAATCATTTCGTAATTATTTTTTATTTTAGTTCTCGGGTTACCAAATAGTTGAATTCAATAAACTTTTCATTCAATATCATTTCTTTCAATTCTATTCTCTACTACATTTCTAATCTCTAAAATTCTTTCTATCAAACATAGGGTTGTAAACGAACGGAGCCTTGTTCATGTTCGTTCATTTAATTTTGGCCGCACAAATAAACGAACACGATCACTTAAACGAACAAATTATCTTATTCGTGTTCGTTTATTAAGAAATAAGGTTGTTTATGTTCGTTCATTTAGACACTAAACGAACATAAACGATCGAACGTAAATAAACATAAAATTCACAATAATATACACCATATTGTGTTTTATAAGTGTTGTTTTGTTTAAGTAAAACAATTTTAAAACTATATAATAAAAAAGATACGATAAAAGATCATAAATATATTACGATCATAAAGAACGAATAATCGGACGTTCACGAACATAAATGAACGAACAAGACTTTTGTTCATGTTCGTTCATTTAACTAGGCAAAAATAAAATGTTGTTCATGTTCGTTCATTTAATAAATAAACGAACTTTTTACCGAATTGTTTGACTATGATTTTTAAAGTGAAAGTACTATTATATCCTCATCTTTTTTATCTCATCTTCTCAACCCACATCCATCCAACTTTAACTCACATCCAACTTCATCATTGTTGTTATAAGACTTTTTATAATTGCACTTTATGCGATTATTACTGATAAAAAAGTACAATAGTATAAAAAAGAGATGTTAAAGGGTCCCGCTCATCTTGCCAACCCTGAAACATACCATTCTCGTGCCAATCAACACGACATCTTGAACAGTGAATCGATTCAAAGGAGTCACTAGGATAAGGCAGTTGTTTTGTAGTTATAGCTGATATCATGGCGCCAATCCCACGTTCCAAAGGAAACTAAATTTGATTTTCATGACCATCATATATTTTGGAGCAAATGACATCGTCTGTAAATTTAATACCCAGCTGAACGAAGGTCATCCGTATCATTGGTTGTCATATTTCCCAATCTGCATTAATTTATTCAAATGATGAGCACCTTTTATACAAAATTTATGAGTAAATGTAAACCAAAAGCATGACCGGCCGTTTGAGGTAATATATTCACTCGCACCATGGTTAAAATGGGTCCCACCACAATTGATCCTTTTCAGACAAGATAACGAACCAAAAAAAACCAGGGACGGAAACATAGGGTGTTCCGGAGGGTTTAAGACACCCATGAATTTTTGTGACGTGGTGTTAATTTTGTTAAAAAACCTCGATTTTTGTTCAATGCACCTGGTCCCAAAAAATTGTGTTTATAGTATTGTTTAGTTTATTGTAAGTGTACCTCGTCGTTTTGTGTTCTGATTCCGTCCCTGGTCCAAAACTGCCATAGGCACATGGTAATTCGGGAATTCACCAATCACTTGACAAATCTGTGAATGTGTCCTCCTGCATAAACAACACCTAAAAAATGATTTATCATGTTTTATGGTTAGCAGAGATACACGATTACTACAATTTAGTTACATATATTACGTTATCAATTCCTATCACATTACCAAACACCATTTCAGACTTAATATTGCTTTTAAAATGGCATTATGCAAAATTTTCTGCTCAAGCAACTGAGGACCCCCCCCCCCCCCCCCCCCCCCCCCCCACACACACACACACACATAGAACAAGATTCCTACGTAATCAACATCCTGGTTTTCAGCAACATGCGTAGTAACATATACGTCTCCAAACTTTGTGTACAAACTTTGAAATATCGCTTTATATATTTTTTTATATGGTATTAGAGCTTTAAATAAGACTGACTAATAAAAATTTGTTATCCTCGTGTCGGCAGCTCACCGATACGTGATTCAGAGAGATCCCAATTATTTTCGCTATATTGTTTATTATTTTTTGGTATTCCATGCATAAACCCTGTCACATAAAACTCTAGCCATAAAAAATACACTAAATATGTTGAGTTGCCATGAATCAGTCATAGTTTAAATTTTCTTCCTCGTCAAATTGTTTAGATGTCGAAGATCATTGTCGTTGACGACAAAAGTTGAGCACCAAATTGCCCTCCAAAATGCAAACAAGCGATGACGTAAAAAATAGCAACCGTCATAAAAATGAAAAAACCCGCCAAACAATATATAATTATGTCGCCAAATACAAGTTCATCTCCGTGTAAACGAACAACAAAGAAGAGAAGAAAAAAGAAGAGAAGAAGAAGGTGATTTCGACATTCTATCAAGTTTATATGTCCAAAAACGTTTTGTTCAAACTGCATGAGAGTGTTATGCGATAAGTTAAGGCCCAAACTTAATCAAGAGCTTATGATGCATTAGGTTTCAAGTTTATGTTAGTTTATTTCTAAAATTACATTATGCTATAAATAAACACGGTATCTTACGCAAGACATTCGATCAATTTTATCAAACAACATATAAAAAGCCTAAATATTTCCTCCAAAGCGAGACGCCTGCATGAACGTTCAAGATTAACCACACTCGTAATCATATAGCAAAAACTTAGACCAGATACTCAAATATAAATTAAACATCCTTTTAATTTCTTGTTCCATTACCTTTGATCAAACCACTTCAAACTAGGGCTGAGCATGGCAGATCCAAAACCGACCCGGACCGAAAAACCGGACCGGCCCGACACAAACCGGACCGAACCGAGGGATAGTCGGTCCGGTCTCGGTCCATACTTTTTGTTAGAATCGGTCCTCGGTCCGGCAAAAAACCCGATGATTATGCCGTGTATAACCGGACCGGACCGAAGACCGAACCGGACCGGACCGACCCGGACCGGACCGTACCATTTCGGTCTCGGTCTCGGTCCGGCATTTTGGAAAAATTCGGTCTCGGTCTCGGTCCGGTCTTGGCCGGTCCGGTCCGGTCTTCGGACCGTGCTCACCCGTCTGCTGATGTATATATTGGTTAATATATATGAACTTTATGATGCTTATACTTTAACCATATATCACTCTCTTTAGAAAAACATGAGCGCCGAGATATTTTGCCTTCTTGTTCTCTACCATGATATCATAGTATTATCCATGAGCTAAGAGCTTGTAAGTTGAACGCACATGTGGGTAATTAGGTTGATGTCCCAATATTAAATATTAAGTAATAGAGAAACAGAGTTCAGCAGTTAAACTGTATAAGTTGTGGTGCAATTGGTCAATATACACTAAAGTTAGAGCAAAGGGAACGGTGTAGCTTGGCGCCAAGCCTTGGCGCTAGAAAGGCCGACGGCGCACCACTCCGTGGCTCGCGCCAAACCTTCTCGCGCCAGGCTTAACAGCGCCACGCGTTCCTATGTTTTTTTTTGTTTGCTGTTATTGTGTTTAATGTGTATTGGTGGTTTTGTGTTTGTGTTTTGTGTTTTGTTTTGTGAGGATGTTTTTTGTTAATTTTTTTTTTTTTTTGCACTGAAGAATGGCGGAAGACGCGAGGAAGAAAAAGACCCAAATAATATACAATATTTTTTTTTTAATTTTCAACTTTTTTTAAACCTTATTCTTTTATAAGGTTGACACTATTATGTCCCTCATAATTTTTTAATGTAATGTTTTTTAATTTCAATTAGTTTATTTTTTATTATATAAATATAGTGTATTTTAAATAAATAAAGAAAAAAAACATTAAAAACAATAATAGAAAAAATGCTATTGGGCACATGTGACAATTGATGTCCCAATATTAAATATTAAGTAATAGAGAAACAGAGTTCAGCAATAGAGTTCAGCAGTTAAACTGTATAAGTTGTGGTGCAATTGGTCAATATACACTAAAGTTAGGATGTTTCCTAGGGCCATTCAGAGACGTCCTTGATGGCTTAAAGAAAAAGTGATTTTTGGATTACTAATACTCTTTATAATGCAGATCTATTGACCAACGGTAATTACCGACGTGACAACGATATTTCTTTATCATTTCATGGATCATCTCCCATGGTATGATTTTATGCGCACATATATGAAATCATCATTACTTCAAATAATGCAACTCATGATTTGTTTCGGTAACTTTTACCTTTTGTTACAGGAACTGATTGCTCGTTTTGCAGCAGGCCGAATGGATGCCACAGTAATATTTTTAAGGCATATGCTCATAGAACTGGATGTTTTGTTAGGATACAGTTCTGACTTCTCTTTTTGCAGGTGTTGAGAAGAATAACTTTTGATGAAGTAATGCCACACACACAAGCAGTAGTAACCTTTAAAGTTCCTGATCCTAATTCCGGACAGGTTAGTTGTTTTTCTAAGTATAAATGTAATGTGATTTTGGTCGTGTTGCAAATATAGACTTACATCTTAAATCACTGTCATAAGGTTTCTAAATGATTGCAAAATAAGATAAACGGACTCATAGTTGTTGGGCCAAAACCCAATCAACCGGATTAATCCCAAACCCGCTGGAAAACCCAATAGAAGTCAAACGGGTCAAAACCCAACCCAACTGTCAAAGACAGTTAAATAACTGTCAAATAACATGCTAAAGACTCGCGCTTCCCGGGTAATCTAAACGGATAATACCTATCTATAAGATTATATGCTATATTTTCCAAGTTTTTGTTAATGTAAATGATGTTTTGAGTTGATTTTATATTGCTTTTGTTGTCTGACATTAATCACTTTGGAATATGTTTTGATAAAATCCTAGTGATTGATCATACAAAATTACTAACGTGAGCTGTTTTTATTTACCCTCAGCTTGATGTTCAGTATAGCCATCGCGGTGTGTGTATTGATGCGAGTATGGGCCTGAACCGATCTCCAATTTTAAATTTACAGGCAGTAGTTGACTACAAGCATATAGGTCTTGGTGGTGAAGTTGGATTTGATGCCGCCTCTTCTTTCACCAAATACACAGCTGCCATAGGTTTGCCCCAGTTTGGTGATACTCTTTTACTGTATGTTTAACCACCTAATTTTGATTTTTTTTCAGTCGGTTTATGCCATAAAATAGCCGTATATACTTACGTTCATGTCTTACATGAGCAGGTGAACTAATATGTGTCATGTATACTTAATTTTTTCGAACTCATATGCACATTTAAACCTTTTTTCTCCCCAAAGATAATAACCACAGTTTACATATTTACCATCAACTACTCTATAAGCCACACATTCCAAGACATCATTTATAACATCGTTTACAGAGTAGTGACACTGGATTAGTAAATCAAAGTAAAACTCTTATCGGGTAAAGTTAGTTTAAATGCATAGGAGAACAAAATTAGAAAGTTCGTAACAATAAGGACATATTTTTAGTTGAGTTACTCATATGAGTCATGAACAACACATAAGATCACGGGTATTCTATATATGGCTTAAACACTTTTCCAAATGATCGAATAAGTAATTCCACCTAACCATGATCTGGTAAATCGCAGGATGGACAAAGGGAAAACATTGACGGCGAGATATGCACACTCTATAAATGGCTCAGACGAAAATCAAATAACCGCTGAATTGACACATAAGTTCTCATCATCAGAAAACATTATTACCTTGAAAAGTGCTCATGTAATTGACTATTACAATACAGTGAAGACCGAGTTTTCGAACAATGGAAAAGTGTCAATGTTGTGTCAACATGAATGGCGAACAAATTCATTCGTAACAGTTTCAGCGGAGTACGACATTAAGAGAAGGGAAGTTTCTCCAAAGTGGGGTCTTGCAATAGCTCTCAAGTCTCTACCTTTAAATTTTTTGAAAATTCTGACATGACATTAAATCTTGGGCAAAATTAGACCCAGTTTTGTTAATACCTTGTTCAGGTTGGTAGTGAAATGTTGATGTTTTCTTAATGATTCAATTCGTTTTTTTCATTTTTTTCTTTTTCTGGAATGCCATAGAGATGTTATATTTATTATAAAAATAGATTATTTAAGGCCTACATTGAGGCGGGGCTGGTTTTATATTTTGCTTAGAGAAATTATACTATCATATGTATTCGTAGGTTTGTTTGTTGGTATCTTAGACAAGCAAATGCTCAAGTTTTAGCATCTATAAAAAAGGCAAAGATAACACACACATAAGCTACTCTTACAAACGTCCCATGATAGGTCCGGTGCGCTAACATACCTTAATTTTATGACTATTACGAGTAACTTTGCAAGTGATTGACAAACGTATCCTTTTCAAGGCCTACATTCCCATAACCTTTTTCTAATAAGCTTTTGGTCTTGTTACAGTTTTTATGATATTTTGATAATAATATTCAACGCGCCATCAAATAACCTTAGCCAAACACCCCCAACCAGCAACTATGCATTTTAATTTTAAACTAGCATGTTTACTCGTAGTAAGCAGATCTAACAACACCATTTAATTCGTCAATCCAACAACTAAACTACTGTATTACTTTCTCCGTCATATTTTTATTGTCCACGTTTCCTTCAAAGGATGCCCCAAATATAATTGTCCACTACTAAAAATACTAGGGGTGTGCAGTAAACCGAAAAACCGAACCTAAACCGAAAAAAACCAAAGAACCGAAACCTAAAAAGCCGAAACCGATCGAAAAACCAATAGTTCGGTTTTCAGATTTTGAAAAAACCAAAGTTTTTGGTTCGGTTTGGTTTTAGCATTAATAAAAACCAATATAAACCGAACCGATTTTTATAAACATGAAAACAAAAATAATGTTTTGATCGAAGCTAAGAGACGATGAATTATGCACCGCTAGATTAACTATATCATGGTTGAGTTAACTACTATTTATTTCATAAGGCTTCTTGAATATGCCATTAAGGACAACATAATAAGTTCTCTTTTAGGAGTTTTTTTTGTGATTTATTAGGTTTTTTTAACGTTCTCTATTGTGTTGCTTTTAACACATAAACAATGTTTTAAGGAATATATGGTAATTTATTTCTTATTGTCCATTTTTTGTGTTTTTTGTTTCTCATTATTTGGATTGTTTCTTTAAAGCTTTTTAGGTGTTGGTTTATGGTATATTCCAAATCGACTTTGTAAAAGCAAGCTCGATAAATCGTACAGAAATCAAAAAAACCGAAAAATCAAACCGAAAATAAACCGACAACCGAAAAACCAAACCGAAACCGAATGGTTTCTAAAACTCAAAAACCGAAATTTTTCGGTTTGTTTTCGGTTTTACACAAAAACCGAACCAAACCGAATCATGCTTACTCTTAAAAAATACATAGGGAATTTTAATCAATTTTACTATATTACTTTTTTTTGAAATTATTATTACAAACTTTAAAAAAGACTTTAATTAATTAGCTAAGGGTAAAACTATCATTTTATCAAAAATATAAAATAGAGAAAGCAGTAATAAATACATTTTTTTTAAACTATATGTTTTTTGTCGGGGGACAATTATTTTAAGACGAAGAGAGTACACAAACTGATTGCAATAAAGAAATTTACTCAAGAGAGTGAAGGATTGGGAAGCGACGTCATCTTTAGAGGTTGAATCATCAGATTTTTACTAGTGAATGTGCCTTTAATCTCGTTCATCCATGATTGATTAAGTGACGTCATCTTTAGAGGTTGAATCATCAGATTTTTACTAGTGAATGTGCCTTTAATCTCGTTCATCCATGATTGATTTAACTGAATGGTTGTTGCTATTGATCTGTGATGATTTGCCGAAAAAGATGTGAAATTACGCGTCTCGTTGACACCACTTACATATTCCAATTTCAATGATTTTTGTTAAATCACTTGCAAAGTGAAACACACCTTTCCTAACTCGATTTCTTTTATCTGAACCACGGAAAACATCCAAACGGCGGTTGAGGTCTCCAACTGGCGGTCATAAAAGCCTGATCGGCATTAAAACACTCTGCCTACATTTGCTCCATTTTTCGGAAAAACATACTTGCAAGACTCGACAAACTACGAAACTTTGCAAATATTTTTAAAACATCTTATATTTATTACTTATGTACAAGTTTGGCATAAATGACAAGCGGAAGCCAACCTTACGAAAATACGGATGTTTTACCAAAGACCCCTTTATACGCATCAAAACATAAATTGTACATAACACCTTTGCACCACAAAATCTGCAGGTTTAACTTTACAACACATAAAATATTTAAGTTAATCGTTATACTTACCACTATATACTTTTCTAACGTTATACTTCAAACATTTTCTTTTGTGAACATTAAACTTTGTTTTTTTGTACTTCTGGGGTATTATTTTACCCACTGAACAAGTTTTGTCCACGTTATCAGGTCATTGTCATGATGCCTACAAAAGAATAACGTGTTAAGTATGATGCATTTATAAATTATTTTTCTACAATTTTTTTCCCTTTTTTAAATACTTTTTTGTTAGGTTCAAGAAAAGTGTCGATTATGTGGTTTTATTATATTTAGTCATTAGTCTTTATTTTGTTAAGAATAATGTAGCTTGTAATCAGGTTTTTTATGCTAAAAGTAAGAAATAGCATAATTACCAAAGTTTAGGGACTAGAAGTGAAACATTAGAAAAATAAAAAAAGGGAAGCTTCCTTCCCTCTCCTATAAATACCCATTTTAATCACCATTAGGGGGTTAAGCCTTGTAATAATCTTTTTTATTTTTTCTTCCATTTTATATCATTTGAAATTTAAATACTTGTCTTCCTCTACTATTCTCTCTAAGCTTTCATTGATGATCATGTATGATTCAAGATAAACAAGACATAACAAGTGGTATCATACGCCATTAGAGAATTAGAGTGATTCGATTTGTGAGTTTTTTACACGTCCGAGAACCTCACGATGCAATTCGGTGAATTTGGTTGAGATTTGTAAGCTTTCGAGTAGTATTTTGGCAGCTATTTCGAGTATTTGCACGTTATCGAGTAGTCTACTGGATTTGATTTGACGAATTCTTGTGGAGTTTGTATTTTCGGAAGTGTTTTACCATTCTCGGAAGAAGTTGTAGTAGTCTCGGATCATTTCTTTACATTTTCGGAAGTTTGTAGTTTAGTTTCGATAGAAAAAGTGTTGTAATAGATATATACGCATTTTCGGTTCTATCGAAAACGTATAGTAGGTGCTTATTGATAAACTCGGTTGCCTATCGAGTTTCATAAGTATTCATACATTTTTCGGTTTTATCGAAAAGTGTGAATCAGGATTTAGTGAGTTAATCTCGGAAATAAGCTTACAAAGTCTTTAAAGATTCACCAAGTTCACGGTTGTATCGTGGATTGGGTTTGTCGAAACACACTAATACGGTTATTACTAACTAGAAATCAAATTCGGTTCTATCAAATTTGGTGATTTAAGTGTTTTGGATTATTAAGACATCATAAATTTCGGTTCTATCAAGAATGTGGTTCTTGTTCATCTATATCATAAGGATTTGTTCTAAATTCGGTTCTATCGAGTTTGATTAAATCAATTTTTTGAAATAAAACAAGTTAATTGATTTTTGATTTAGAGTATTTCCGAGTTTATTTTTTTTTTTTTTTTCATTTTTTTTTTTTTTTTGTTCTTTTTTTTTTTTCTTTCTACTGTTTTAAGATTACCCGTAGTTTGATAGTATTCTTTGTTTGAGTTTTAGTTATGTCCGAGAAGTGTACCGAGTTTCAGACTACTTGTTATCCGAGAACAGTGTTGTCCGAAGTTGACAATTGTTACCGAGTTTAGGGTTTTCTCACAAATATCACTCATTTTCGTCTACAAATATCCAATCTTTGAATCATAAGACATGTCGACATCCAAAACATATCAACAATCCCTCGCTGATGCCGGTTCTGAGACTAGGCCTCCCATGCTTGAAAGGGGTAGTTATATACCATGGGCAAGTAGATTTAGACGATATATAAATCGAAAGAGAGAAAACCGAAAGTGGCTTAACAAAGCACTTGATGAAGGTCCTTATCAGTTTCAAATGTTCGTTCCTAGTGATTCGACAGTACCAAAACTGCAGACTGCAGAGGATTTACAAGGTGATGCGTTATTGCACTATGATGCTGAAATGGAGCTCATGAATCTGATTCTACTTTCTATTCCAAATGAAATTTACAACTCTGTGGATGCTTGCACTACGGCCAAGGAAATGTGGAAAAGAGTTGAACGACTGATGAGGGGAACTATACAAAACCAAGTTGACAGAGAAACTCGTTTTACGAACGAATTTGATCAGTTTGTTGCTAAACCAGGGGAAGCACTTATTTTTGTCTACAACTGCTTTGCTCAGTTAATGAATGATTTGGAACAAAATAAAATGATTTTTCCAATTGTCACAGTTAACACAAAGTTCCTGAATAGCTTGCAACCATAATGGTTAAAATATGTCACCTAAGTTTGTCTTGCTAAACGTTTAACAGTAGATTCATTTGATGATCTCTTTGATTACCTTCAGCAATTCAAGAAACTGGTTAATGCATCACGGGAAAAGAAGTTAGAAAAGTCTCATGACCCTTTGGCTCTAGTAGCACACACAGGTTTATCATCTAGAAATACCTCATCTTATTATGTTACACATCCTACGTCTGTGGCTGATTATGACGATGAGTACCAGCAGGATGATGTTCAAACCAATTCTGAAGATCCCTTAGCCTCTACAATGTTGTTACTTGCTCGAGCCATTACTCAAAATTTCTCTAATCCAACAAATAATCATCTTCGTACTTCATCTAACACTAGAAACCAAGAAATTATTTAAGGAGATAGGGTGAATATTCAAAGCAGGAACTTTGGTAATACTGGAAGAAATACTAGACGTGCTTATGTTCAAGAGGAAGTTGTTGAGGGATCTAATGCTCAGAATGAGACTGGAAATGTTCAAAGGACTCTTCGAACTTCGTCTTCAGGAAATACTTCAACTGTTTAATGCTACAACTGCAATGGAAAAGGACATTATGCTAGAAATTGTCCAAAGCCAAGAGTTCGGGATTCAAAGTATTTCATGGAACAAATGTTGCTGGCAAAATAGTATGAAGCTGGAGTAATTCTTACCGATGAACAGAATGATTTTCTCTTTGCTGATGCATCA
>BQNB010160523.1:0-14789 GCA_026074375.1 Tanacetum coccineum | reverse complement strand
TCAGATGATGAAGAAACTCCATATTAAGCATCGGCCGAACAGATTTAGGTCTATCAAAACGATTCTTGAAATGATTAAGGAACTTAGTGATTTGAGAAAAACGTTGAAAGTGTTTTGGGAATTAAAGTCTACGACTTTGGAAAACTATTATTTGAGAAAAACTATTATTAATATTGTAACTTAGTGATTTGAGAAAAACGTTGAAAGTGTTTTGGGAATTTTGGGAATTAAAGTCTATGACTTTGGAAAACTATTATTTACAAACGGGTCATGTAGAAATTTCGTGAAAACTATATACTTAAAATTATATGTGATATCTTATATTTAAAAACTTTTCTAAAACATATTATTTATAAATAATATATATATATATATATATATATATATATATATATATATATATATATATATATATATATATATACTTAAATTAGTTTAATAAACTAAAATACATATTTACATTTTATATCCAAGTATTTTCTTTAATACCGGCAGTTAAGCGTGCTCGTGCGAGGGTAGCACTAGTATGGGTGACCTAGTATGGGTGACCTGCCGGGAAGTTACTTAAATTAAAAACATAAAAACATTATTTTTCATAATATCTAAATCATTATTTTGGGTTACCGGGTACAATGCATAAATTTATTTATTTGTTAATTTTCAAATATACTCCATGTTTAACTTTGTAACACATTTCTTCGAGTCAAAACCACTACAACTACCATCCGACAATTTTATTAAGGACACTTTCTTTGTAATAAACGTACAACTACTTTCCTAACTCTTATTCGTTTCACATTCTTTTATTTATCGTATACATTCTGAAACCCGACCATTCATTCTTAGGTTCGAGACCTAGACCGTTGTGCATCACCACGTGACCTTTCTATTTAGCTGCTATACTTCAGTCGATTATAATGAGTTCATTAGCCCTACGTTTTTTTTTTTTTCACACTTTTTGTAATACATTTTACTTACTTAGGTGAGAAAATGCTTATTTTCTTAAACCGGACACAAGTACTTTACGTGATACTTTCCCTTGTTTACGTGTTGCCTAAGTAGCGTTAGACCACTATTTGCCCGTATTATCATGAACCGTTAATTACCTTTAACCGTCTGGTTGGTTAAGTAATCGCGAGTGATTAAAATTTATCTATTGGGACTGATAATCCCTATCCGGGGTTTGGTTAATCTTACTGGTCGCGGTTACGACGGATGTTCAGGCAACGGATAAGTAACTCATCTCGAATCGTAAAGTGTTGTGTGTCATTGGTCGGACACTACCATGGGCAACTGTCTTGGCATAGTGTACTTGCTATCTTCCATCTATTAGCTTCGGTTGTCATCGAGCCTCTAGCGCAATGTAAATATCCTTGTGTGTGAAGTTGTATCTGTTATAACTGTTAGCATATGTTTTGAATTAATCTTGTGGTCTCCACTCATAAATTAGTTTGAATTATTCCTTATGGATTACATCAAACTTTTTTATTGTTGACACGTTTTTTTTGGCTAGTGTTAATGCAATATGGTTTCTCTGGAGGTGCTTTTAGCTTGGAAGTTTTTCAAGGTTTTGTTGCTGAGTGCATATTTGAAAGTTTATGTGCAATGTTGGCTCTCTTTCTTAATTGTTTTCAAGACGATTTTATGCATTATTGTTTGTTCCTTTATTGTCAAAAACTTTATTATTGCTTACGATTCTATTTTCATATTGCTTCCGCTTCTATGTTTTAATCTCTGCTTTGAAATGGATAGTGTATGACTTATTTACTAAAGGAATGCAATGGCCAAGATTAGTTATGATTTTCTAAATTCGTACCTCTTAGAGGCTCGTTCTTATGTTTTGTACGGGACTGTATATGTTTGATGTCACGCCCAGTCGAGTATTTCTATTGGGAGCCTATTTGAGTGGGGGGGGGGGGTGCGGGGGGGGGGGTGGGGGGGGTGGGGCGGGTGGGGGGGGGGTGAGGGGGTGGGGGACGGGGGGGGCTGGTCGTGGGCGGGTGGGGGGGGGGGATCGGTGGGTGGGGGGGGGGGGGGGACTGGTGGGGTTGGGGGTTGGCGTGGGGGGGGGGAGGGGGGGGGGTGGGTGGGGGGTGGGTGAGGGGGGGGGGTGTTGGTACGGGGGGGGGGGGGGGTGAGGTGGGGGTGTTGGGTGGACGGGGCGAGGGGGGTGGTGTGGGGCGGGGGTTGGGTTGACAGTATGTTGAATTGGTTTATTTTATCGATGAGCCAACGGTGATAGTGAACCTGGGCGGGTTGTTTGATAGATAGATTGATAGTTAGAAATGTAGGCATTAGATAGATAGATTTTTAGATATTAGATAGGAACTAGTGAGTTTAGAATGTGATAGGATTTTTTTGTTTAGATTTATAGATAGATTTGATAGATTTTTTATAGAATTAGATTTTCTTGAGTTAGGGGCTATTATATCCAGGTATTGCAGTATGTGTCCCTTACGTGAATTTAATTGTGGTGCCCTTACGTGGAGTATTCCCTCTTGCCTTACGTGATATGGATTAATTATATGTTTATTTTATTTACATGTAAACTGGTTATATGTGTTTAGGTTATATTCTCGTATATTAATTTTGGGACCTTTTGTTATGGACGTTGTTTTTTTAGCTAGTTAGTCTCCCCTGGCATAACGCTATTATGTGTTGTTGATATATATAGGGGATTTTATAATTGATGTGATAGTGTTGCCTTGTGCAGGGGTCATGGGCCTTTCTGTCCTTCTAGATTTCTTCGGGACTCCTCAGAGGGTAGGCGGTCGCGGTCGGCTAACGACCAAACATCGGCTCGTTGTTTTCGTAGTGGAGGTTTTGCTTGTTTGGATGGGTTTCTTGAAGCCACCGTATTCATTGACCTGGTCCACTCTTCGTTCAACGGGTTCGATTTCGCCTAATTTTACCACCTATTGCTCCATATTTTACTGTACATCTTCTTTGCTGCTTTTTTACGTGTACTCAGATTCACTGACTATGTAACACTTCTTGTAGTAGTGTCCTCCATTCGTAGGACCCGTTATGAGTTTATATTGAGGTCATTGTTGCTATGTGGAGGGAGTCGAGTAGGATGTAGCATAGTATAGGGCCTCGATTCCAGTAACCGTAGTAGACATGTTAGCTGTAAGGTAGGGGAGCCGAGTACATGAGTTTAAATAGTCAATGTTACGTAAGTTGCATCATTGCTCCACACTACCATTTGCACACCGATTCGTTATTTTTTCTTATAGTTAGAGTGTACCCGCACCAACCCCAGGTTAAATGGCCAACCAGAACTAGTTTGTTCTTGTTTTGCTCAGCGTGTTGGTTGGTTACGCCTTATAATTCCTGTTGTTTGGTCGACCTATATATCGATACCAAGCCATAACGGGGGGGGGGGGAGTAGGGGTGGCGGTTATTTGGTGACTTTAGATTTTGAACTGCATAGAGGAAGAGTGTGAGTTGGGGGGTGGAGGGAAGAGAGTTTGAGAGAGTTGTTTTCGGGTCCATTTACATACTACAGCAGAGTTGTACCTGTTACTGTTAGCTTTGCCCGTACCTGGAGCTTGGAGAGCTTTTTCTCCCGGTACAGCGCTTGTTTGGTTGATCTTCTTGCCACCTCGCAAACCAATAAGAGGAAATTTAGAAAAAATGAAGTGGATAGCGATTTAGTTAGATTTTTTCTTGTTGTCAGATAGATTTTTTTTTTAGATTTTGGTCTTTTGATGGATTTCTTGATTCTTGGGGATTAGGGGAGATTATATATCGAGATATTGGTTTTTGGAGAGTTTTGTATAGTGTTTGTAGTTTGATTAGTTAGTTGGGTTGATGTTTGAGGAGAGATTAGAGTTGGCCTTACATAAGGCCCCACGATCCGATATTATTGATTTTTTCCGATGTTTCAAGCAAACCATCGCGAAGCTTTGTATTGCCTGTTTACTGTTGATATTTTGCTAGCGTAGAGGGACAGATGTTTAGAGTGGAGGGTTGGTTTGGGGGACTGCTTGCTGTCTGGGTTTCAGAGTGGAGAGGTTTTGGTTTGGGACTGCTTGGCCGAGAGTGAGGAGGACGATTTTCGAGGAGGGATGTGATCCCTACGTGAATTAATTGTGCCCTTACGTGATCCCATCTTGCCTTACGTATATGATAATTATAATGTTATTACTTTATGTAACCGTTAATTTTATATCTCTCTATATAATTTGCATAATGTATTTACTTTGTATTTTATCTATTTAGTCTTCCCCTGCATAACGCATGGTTGATATAAAGGGATTTATATGAACTGTTGCTTGTGCAGGTCATGGCCATTTCTGTCTTCTCGATTTCTTCGGACTCCTCAGAGGAGAGCGTGGGGACGTCCACTGCTCGAGTTATCTTGTTTGGCATGATCCCTACTACCATTCCATCCACTCTACCTACTGTCGATTCACCTATTATACCACCTATTGCTCCCAATATACAGTACACTTCTTAATTCGTTTACACAGATTCATCTGACAGTAACACTTCTGAGAGACCACCATTGTAGGACCCGTATGAGGTCATTGTTGCTCTGTGGAGGAGCCGAGTAGCATCATGCTCATCACTACCATTGCCACCTATTCGTTAGAGTTTACCCGCACCACCCAGTTTACCTGGCCGACTAGTTGTTCTTGTTTTGCCCGGTTAGCCAATTCCTGTTGGTCGACCTTATCATACCCAGCCTAACGGGGTACTTTAGATTTTGACTGCCAGGAAGAGAGTTGGACCATTACCTACTACATCAGTACCTGTAGCTTTGCCCGTACCTGGAGCTTTATCTCCCGTACGCGCTGACCTATTGCCACCTCGCAAGAGGATTAGCGATTTAGATTTTGTGACTGATTTTGAGGATAGAGATATTGGTTTAGGAGTTGATGTTGAGGATAGATATGAGCCTTACACTAAGCCCGATATTGATTCCGATGTTCAAGCAAACATCGAAGCTTGTATTGCGTTTACTGTTGATATTGCAGCTAGAGGGACAGATGTTAGAGTGGAGGTTGGGACTGCGGCCGAGGAGGAGGCCGAGCCTAGTGCAAGAGGTACAATTGAGATTGGGGTTGATCGAGTTACTCATCCTGTTGTTTTGGATGACACAACCGAGTCTGTTATAGAGGGTTTTCCTGAGTTGATTAGTGTCGATGGATCTTTAGAGGTTTGGATGTGGTCATGCAGGAGCTATATGATCACATGGTGGAGATCCCGGTTCATAGAGTCAGAGTTATCGAGAGTGTCCAGAGAGACCAGGGACATAGGATTATGGCGACTAGCCAGCAGAGCACTGCTATGTTAGAGAGGATTGGTACGTTAGAGCGGGATAACATGAGACTCATAGGCATGTTAGGTGTTGAGAGGCAGAGAGTTAACCGTCTTCGGCGTAGTATGTCGTATGTTCAGAGGGATTTGAGTCAGATCCGCCGATTCTGATTTTATGATCGTGTGAGGTTTGGGAGAGTTGAGACTTATGCTAGGAGGCATTTGGGTTATCGCTCCTAGATTTATTCCATCATTGTTCGTGTATCGACCAATAGTATTTTGGTGGTAGTAGTAGTAGCGTTAGAGATTTGTAGATCCTGCCTTAGAAAATCGCGATGTAATCGACTATATTCGATATTATGAAATCTATTTTCTTATTATCTATGTTATGATGTTAGTTATCTAATGCCGTTTTCCCTATCTTTTACATAATATGATATTATTTACTTGATCGTGGCCTAGTCGTGCATCCATGTTAACCTCGAATCTTTATATAAAAAGATTAAATTGTTCCACCCAACGTTAAGGTAATTTTGTCTTACCTAAGGTCTCACCGTGAGTGTTATATTGTTGTGATGTAGAACTATGCCGGCTGCTACACGTTTCGGAATGACCCAAGATACGATCAACGAGCTGATTGTCAAGCGCGTGGAATAAGCTCTAAAAGCGTATGACGCTACCAGAAACCCCGAAATGGAAATAGAAATGGAGGATGACTAACAAGACGACAATGTCGAGGCCAATGGTGATAATGGAAACGGTAACGGTAATGGAAATAGGAATGGAAACCCTAATGTGAACAACGGAGGTGTTGTAACCGTTACTAGAGAGTGTACCTACCAAGATTTTGTGAAATGTCAGCCGCTTAATTTCAAGGGATTGGAAGGAGTTGTTGGTTTAACCTGTTGGTTTAAGAAAATGGAGACGGTGTTCCATATCAGTAATTGCCCGCCAAAGTATCAAGTGAAGTATGCATCATGCACCCTGTTGGACGGTGCACTGACTTGGTGGAATTCTCACAAAAGGACAGTTGGATTTGATGCTACTTATGCCATGACGTGGAAGGCACTCATGAAGCTAATGATTGAGGTGTATTATCCTAGGAATGAGATTCAAAAAATGGAGACGGAATTGTGGAATTTGACTGTGAAAGGTAATGACCTGACTGCTTATAACCAGAGATTCCAAGAGTTAACTATGTTGTGCACTAAGATGGTCCCGGAAGAGGAGGATAAGGTTGAGAAGTACATTTGAGGTCTTCCGGATAACATTCAAGGAAATGTGATTGCTGCTGAACCTACTAGACTCCATGATGCAATCCGTATTGCTAACAACCTGATGGACCAAAAGTTGAAGGGTTACGCTGTTAAGAATGCTGAGATCAAGAGAAGGTTCAACAATAAACCAAGAGACAACTGTGGATAACAACAACAACCCTTTAAGAGGCAGAACGTTAATGGTCAGAATATGGCAAGAGCTTATACGGTTAGAAATAATGTTGAAAGGAAAGCGTATGCTGGAGCTTTGCCTTACTACAGCAAGTGCAGAATGCACCACGAAGGGCCATGTACGGTCAAATATGGTAACTGCAAGAGGGTTGGTCACATGACTAGAGATTCTAGAATCGCAGTTACTGCTACCATTCAGAGGGTCCTAGTTGGAATTCAAACGGGTGTTACTTGCTATGAGTGTGGAAGACAAGGACATTATAGAAGTGAGTGTCCTAAGTTGAGAAACCAGAATCGCGGAAATAAGACAGGGAATAAGGCTGGGAACAATGAGGCTAAAACAAGAGCTTATGCAATTGGAGGAGGAGGAGCTAACCCAGATTCCAACGTCGTCACTAGTACGTTCCTTCTCAATAATCGCTATGCTTCTATGTTATTTGATTCGGGTGCCGATAGAAATTTTGTGTCGACTACCTTTAATGCCTTGCTTGATGTCATCCCATCCACTTTAGTTGTTAGTTACACTGTAGAATTAGCCGATGGAAGAATTTTAGAAACTAATGTGATAATTAGAGGTTGCATGTTAGGATAACTAGGTCACCCGTTCGATATTGACCTAATGCCTGTAAAACTTGGTAGTTTCGACGTCATTATCGGTATGGATTGGTTGGCAAAATACCGCGCGGTGATCGTTTATGACGAAAAGATCGTTCGTATTCCTTATGAAGATGAAGTGTTGATAATCGAAGGCGATGGATGCGACGGTGGAAGTAAGTCAAAGCTGGGTATCATCTCGTGCACCAAAACCCAGAAGTACATCCAAAAGGGTTGCCAAGTTTACCTAGCACAAGTTACGGCAAAGAAGGTTGATGACAAGTCAGAGGAGAAATGACTTGAGGACGTGCCGATTGTACGAGATTTCCCGGAAGTCTTTCCAGAAGACTTGCCTGGATTACCACCTACTCGACAAGTTGAATTTCAAATCGACTTAGTCCCTGGTGCTGCACCTGTTGCACGATCCCCGTATCTTTTAGCACCGTCAGAGATGCAAGAGTTATCCACTCAATTGCAAGAACCTTCTGACAAGGGATTTATAAGACACAGTTCCTCACCCTGGGAGCTCCGGTCTTGTTCGTCAAGAAGAAAGATGGATCTTTTCAGATGTGTATCGACTATCGTGAACTAAACAAACTTACTGTGAAGAACCGATACCGACTTCCGAGAATCGACGATTTGTTTGATCAGCTGCAAGGGTCAAAAGTCTACTCTAAGATCGACTTGAGGTTTGGTTATCACCAACTCAGAGTTCGTGAAGAGGATATTCCAAAGGCGGCGTTTAGGACTCGCTATGGTCACTACGAATTCCAAGTAATGCCATTTAGACTGACCAACGCACCGGCGATATTCATAGATCTGATGAATAGGGTGTGAAAACCGTATTTGGATAAATTCGTGATTGTTTTCATCGATGATATATTGATCTACTTCAAGAATAAGAAGGAGCATGAAGGACACCTTAAGTTGATATTGAGGTTACTTAAGGAGGAGAAACTGTTCTCCAAGTTTTTCAAGTGTGAATTTTGGTTATCGAAAGTGCAATTTCTCGGTCACGTGATTGATAGTAAAGGCATTCACGTTGATCCTACTAAGATTGAGTCTGTCAAGGATTGGGCGTCACCCAAGACTCCAACCAAAATTCATCAATTTTTAGGTCTTGTTGGTTACTACTGAAGATTTATCAAAGGTTTCTTGAAAATCGCTAAACCTATGACGAAATTGACTCAGAAAAGTGTGAAGTTTGATTTTGGAGAAAAGGAAGAAGCCGCATTTCAGCTGTTGAAACAGAAATTGTATAGTGCGTTGATTTTGGCTTTACCCGAAGGAAGTGAGAACTTTGTGGTCTACTGCGATGCTTCGCATAAAGGGGTTGGACGCAGTTTTGATGCAAAGGGAGAAAGTCATAGCCTACGCATCATGCCAACTCAAGGTTCATGAGAAGAACTATACCACTCACGACTTAGAGCTTGGAGCGGTAGTGTTTACCCTGAAGATGTAGAGGCACTATCTGTATGGCACGAAGTGTGTTGTGTTCACTGATCACAAGAGTTTGAAGCATATTCTAGATCAGAAAGAGATGAACATGAGATAACGACGATGGTTGGAATTGTTAAGTGACTACAACTATGAGATTCGTTACCACCCAGGAAAGGCGAACGTGGTGGTAGATGCCTTGAGCCGGAAGGAAAGGATTAAACCACTGCGAGTTTGAGCCTTAGTGATGACTACAGGATTGAATATTCCCAAGCAAATTCTGAATGCTCAAGCCGAGGCAAGGACGGAAGAGAACTACATAACGGAAGATCTATATGGTATGATTAATAAACTCGAACCTCGTGCTGACGGAACGTTGTGTCTGAACAACAGGAGTTGGATTCCGTGTTTTGGTGACTTGAGTGCGTTGATTATGCATTAGTCGCATAAATCAAAGTATTCCATCCACCCTGGATCAGATAAGATGTACCAAGATCTGAAGAAGTTGTATTGGTGGCCCAACATAAAAGCAGAGATTGCCACCTATGTTAGCAAATGTCTAACGCGTACCAAGGTTAAGGCTGAATATCAGAGGCCATTCGGCTTGCTGGTTCAACCTGAGATACCGCAGTGGAAATGGGAGAATATTACGATGGAATTTGTGACTAAATTGCCAAAGACAACAACTGGACATGACACGATTTGGGTAATCGTTGATCGTCTCACCAAGTTTGCACATTTCCTACCCATGAGAGAAGATGACTCAATGGAAAAGTTGACAAGACAGTATTTGAAAGAAGTGGTGTCGAGACATGGAGTGTCGGTTTCGATCATCTTTGATCGAGACGGCAAATTCGATTCACACTTTTGGACGTCTCTTCACAAACCACTAAGTACTCGAATGGATATGAGTACAACTTATCACCCGCAGACTAATGGTCAAAGCGAGAGGACCATTAAGACGTTGGAAGACATGTTACGTGCATATGTGCTTGACTTCAGAAAAGGTTGGGATAGACATTTGCCGTTGGTAGAAATTTCGTATAACAACAGCTACCATACAAGTGTTAAGGCTGCACCATTTGAGGCGTTGTATGAGCATAAGTGTCGATCACCTATCTACTGGGCTGAAGTTGGAGATAGTTAGCTCACTGGCCCTGAGGGCATTCATGAGACAACTGAGAAGATTATTCAAATCAAGAGCCGTATTCAAGCTGCCCGTGATCGTAAAATGAGCTACACAGATGTAAGGTGAAAACGCCTTGAGTTTCAAGTGGGAGGTAAGGTCATGAAGATAGTGTCGTCATGAAAAGGGGTGATACGTTTTGACAAACAGAGAAAGGTAAACCCTCGATATATTAGACCTTTCAAGATCATTGCTAAAGTTAGAACCGTTGACTGTCGACTTGAACTCCCAGAGCAGTTGAGCAGAGTTCATAGTACGTTTCACGTCTCGAACCTAAAGAAATGCCTATCCGACAAAACTCTTGCTATACCGTTGGATGAAATACAAATCGATGACAAGCTCCATTTCATAGAAGAGCCTGTCGAAATCATAGACCGTGAAGTTAAACGTCTGATACAAAGCCGTATCCTAATTGTTAAAGTGCGTTGGAACTCTAGGAGAGGTCCTGAGTTCACTTGGAAACATGAAGATCAAATGCAGAAGAAGTATCCTCATCTCTTCGCCAATTCTGCACCCGTGGTAGACGTTACGTATTAAGCTTTGAGGACAAAGCTCTTTTAACGGGGAAAGGATGTGACACCCTGTAAATTTCCGACCAATATTTTAACCGTTTTCGTTCAGTATTTTAAATTTTATAAGTTACGTGAAATTTTTACGTTTATCCGAGAAGTTATCCCGTAATTATTTGAGAATCGTTACCGGAAGCATTCCGGGTTGCTATTTATCGTAGTATTTCGACAGTCGTCGCGTTTTTACGTTTCATTGATATTTAAAATTTTAGAATTTTATTTAAAGATATAGCGCGTTTTCAGTTTTTGCGTATACCGTTAAACCGTTTAAAAATATCTAGAGAAAGTGTAAATAAATATCAAGGAATATATGATTCTTAATTTGAATTAAACTATCAAAAGTTGGCAAAACTTCCCCCTTGTTCACCCTATGTGGCGTCCCCCCCTCCCCCCTTTCCTACATTCCCCCTAATAGCTAGTAAGTCTTGTCCCCTTGATGCCTAGCAACATAGTATTCCTTTTTAAAAATGCTCTAGGTTCAAGCCTAAGCAATGAACCTAGACACATTGTTTTCCTACATAATTTGAATCCTTCATTCATTTCATTCATCACTTTCTCACTCTAAAACACACACATAAAATTATCCTCTCCCTCTCCCCTCTCTCTTGTCGTCCGTCGCCAACAACCACCACACCACCACCAAAGATCAACTTTGATCAAGGTTTTGGAAGCTCAAGTATATTCGGGTTATATAAATAGTTAGTTTTGGGTATTGTTCGTATTGTTCGTTAGCTTTAATCATCTCTTCATTCATCTTATCCGTAAGTTCATCTTTTTAAATTCTTGTCGTACTTTATTGATCCTCGTAATGTTTAGAAACTAGTTGTACAAACGGATCGTTATAAATCAAAACTTTAAAATTTACACAACCTTAAAAAGGTTGTGCCTTTGGTTTAAAAATCTTAAAAAGGAATGGAAGGAAATGTTAGTTTTATTGTCGTGGTGAAACTTTTGTAAAGATATGGTTTTTAGAAAGCTTTTTACTTGTTTTAGCTTATTAATAAGCTCGATGGAGCTTATTGACGTGCTTATGTGTGTCGAACACACAAACAAACCATAAAGGCTTGAACTTTATGCTTATTTGATTATTGTCTTATCTTTACGACTTATTTTCGTGGCTTATTTAGCTTCCTAGTAAAAAGATAAGCTTATTGGACTCATTTAATAAACCCACATGGACTTAAATAGACTAGTGTGCCTTGGCCTAATATCCAAGCCCAAACTGTGGCTTAAAACCCACGGCTTGGCTTATTGGATAGCTTATTTTGGCTCGTGTCGGCTTATCGAATAAGTTGAATAATTATTCACTTATTGGGTTGCTTATTGGACTTATTTATCTAACACGTACTTGTCTGGTTAGCTTATTGGACCTCGATCCAACAATAAGCCCAAACCGTGGCTTATGGCATACGGTTTAGCTTATTGGATAAGCTTATCCAAAGCTTATTTAATAAGCTACGTATCTATTACTTAATCGTTTACTTATTTTGAGCTTATCGCATTTCGGATCTTTCGTTTAGGCTTATTGGGCTTTATGGTTTCGGCTTATTTACTACTTAATGGAGCGTATAAACGTTTATTATTAATATCGTAACTTAGTTAGGAATATAGTGATTTGAGAAAAACGTTGAAAGTGTTTTGGGAATTAAAGTCTACGATTTTGGAAAATCATTATTTACGAACGGGTCATGTCGAAATTTCGTGAAAACTATATACTTCAAATTATTTGTGATATCTTATATTTTAAAACTTTTCTAAAACGTATTATTTATAAATAATAAATAATATATATATATACTTAAATTAGTTTAATAAACTAAAATACATATTTATATTTTATATCCAAGTATTTTCTTTAATACCGACAGTTAAGCGTGCTCGTGCGAGGGTAGTACTAGTATGGGTGACCTGCCGGGAAGTTACGTAAATTAAAAACATAAAAACATTATTTTTCATAATATCTAAATCATTATTTTGGGTTACCGGGTAAAATGCCGAAATTTATTTATTTGTTAATTTTATAATATACTCCATATTAAACTTCGTAACACATTTCCTCGAGTCAAAACCACTACGACTACCACGACAATTTTATTAAGCACACTTTCTTTGTAATAAACGTACAACTACTTTCCAAACTCTTATTCGTTTCACATTCTTTTATTTATCGTATAAATTCTGAAACCGAAATGTTCATTCTTAGGTCGAGACCTAGCACCGTTGTGCATCAGCACGTGACATTTCTATTTCAGCTGCTATACTTCATCGATAACTGTGAGTTCATAGCCCCACGTTTTTACACTTTTTGAATACATTTTTACAACTTTAGGGGTGAGAAACATTGCCTGTTTTCTTAAACCAGACACAAGTACTTTACGTGATACTTTCCCTTGTTTACGTGTTGCCTAAGTAGCGTTAAACCACTATTTGCCCGCATTATCATGAACCGTTAATTACCTTTAACCGAGTGGCTGGTTAAGTAAGCGCGAGTGAATAAATAGATCTATTGGGACTGATAATCCCCATCCGGGTTTGGTAATTCTTACTGGTCGGGTACGACGGACTGTACAGGCCAACGGATGTAACTCATCTCGAACCGTAACTAGTGGTCTTTGGTCGGACACCTACCAGGGCAACTTTATATGGCAATGTACATGCTACCTTCCACTATTAGCTTTGGTGTCATGAGCTTAGCGCAACATAAATACCTTTTATGTGAAGTTGTATATGTTATAAATGTCGCATACGTTTTGAAATCTTGTGGTCCACTATAATTACGTTTGAATTAAACCTAAGGATTCACCAACTTTATGTTGACGTTTTAAGCATGTTTTCTCAGGTGCTTAGCTTGGATTTTTAAGGTGTGCTATTAGAAGTCTATGTGCAATGTGGCTTCGACTGATTTCAAGACTATCTTTATTCATACTCATTGTCTTTTGTCAAAACTTTATTATTGCTTCCGCTACGTTTTCATATTGCTTCCGCTATGTTTTAATCTCTTTGAAATGGTTTGTAAGACTTATTTAATATTAAATTCATGCAACGAGTTATGAGTTTCTAAAACGTACCCCTTTAGAGGTCGTTCATTATGCTTTGTACTTAAGATATGTATGACGTCACGCCCCAGACGCTTATTCTGATGAGACCCTATTTAGGGGTGTGACAACGTTTTCGTCCCTTTTGCGTACGTTTTGTTAGATTTTCGTCTATTTTTTTCGTTTTCGCTCGTTCTCGTCCGTTTTCATCCATTTTCTTATGGTTTCATCCGTTTTTACGTTTTCGTCCGTAAAACGTACGAAAATGTAAAAAAACAGTCGAAAACGGACAAAAACGTAAGAAAACAGGCGAAAATATACAAAAACATAAGAAAACGGATGAAAACAAAAAAGTAAGAAAACTGACGGAAAAGTAAGAAAACGTAAAAAAGGTACAAAAACCGTATTAATACGTATGAAAGCGGACGAAAACGAACGATAACGGAGGAAAATGTAAAAACAGACGAAAACGTAAAAAACGCAAGAAAACGAATGAAAACGGACGAAAACGTAAGAAAACATACGAAAATTGACGAAAACGTAAAAAAACGTACGACAACGTAAAAAACGGACAAAAACGTAAAAAAACATACGAAAACGTAAAAAAAACTGACGAAAACGTACAAAAACGGATGAAAACGTACAAAAACATACGAAAACATATGAAAACGTACGAAAACGTACAAGAACGAACGAAACGTATGAAAACGAAAGAAAACGGATAAAAACGTATGAAAACCTAAGAATCGTATAAAACGTTCAAAAATGTATGAAAACACTATATTTAGTGGGCCGACCAGACCCAAACCTTTTGACCCATGACCCATTTGACCCATGATCCAAACACGCCTAACCCGACCCGTTTGCCACTTCTAGTTAGAATGATATGAGGAACTCGGGTTTTATTTTGTTAGTGAAAAGAAATAGAGAATGATAAAATGTGATTTTCTGTTTTTCTATATAAAATAGGATAATGAGAATTTCTTTTTCTTTGAAAAAATTAGAAAAAAGTGCGACTAAACAAGTTTTCAGTATTTTTATTTTAGTATGAAAATTTTCTTGAAAAATGAGATATTTTTCTCTAACTAAACACTCCCTTATTTCTTTGCGTTTTTCTTTTTTTTAGTAAAGGAAATAGAGAATGTCGAGCTTTCCTCTTATTTAAAAAAAAAAATTATAATGATTTGGAGAGAACATTAACTTTTATAAGAGAGTTATTTTGATACCATACTTTTCTTGGATACCAGGAGACTTA
>BQNB010160521.1:0-14789 GCA_026074375.1 Tanacetum coccineum | reverse complement strand
CGTATGAGTATAATGTATTTCATATAATTAAAACATCACATGTCGTATAGTTACACCACCACCTAATAGTTTTTATTAATTCTTTAAAAGTTAAAACAATAATTAACTCGTACTTTGTTAAATGGAAACGTGTGTACTTGTGTTCGTAAGAAAATATTATTTTCGTGTACTAACGTACTATTTGGAAAAATATAGGATTAAGTGTTTTTATTGATTACATAATGATATTTCATTATTAGTTTAGTTGTTTTATAAAATAATGTATAAAAGTAAGAATAGTGCGCGTGATCTTTAAAACCTCGTAACTTTATCGTTTCGACTCCGTTTTATACGTTTCTTATGTCCATGTCTCCGTATTAAAATAATTTATCAAAACATCATATTTATAAAGTTTAAGTCTCTGATGAACAGTAACTATTACTGTTCATTACAGTTTATAAAAACTGTTTTTATAGAATTAATTATACGCATTTGTTTAAATCATAATTCGTTCATTATAATTCCGTTTCTCGAGTTCCTTATATCCTTGGATTAGTGTTAAGATAATTTATCAAAATATCATATTTATAAGATTTAAACCTCTGATGAACAGTAATATTTACTGTTCATGACAGTTTGTTTTTATAAAATTAATTATATACAACTTGTAAAATACGTAACTTGTTCGTTGTAATTCCGTTTTTCGAGTTCTTTATGTCCGTGGGTTCGTATTAAGGAAATTTATCAAAATATTATATTCATAAAATTTAAACCCCTGATGAACAGTAGTATTTACTGTTCATAACAGTTTATAAAAATTGTTTTTATAGAATTAATTATATATAACTTGTAAAATACGTAACTTGTTCGTTATAATTCCGTTTTTCGAGTTCTTTATGTCCGTGGGTTCGTATTAAGGAATTTTATCAAAATATTATATTTATGGAATTTTTACCTCTGATGAACAGTAACTTTACTGTTCATCACAGTTTATAAAATTGTTTTTATAAAGTTAATTATATATAACTTGTAAAATCCGTATCTTGTTCGTTATAATTCCGTTTTTCGAGTTCCTTACATGCTCACGATCCTTGTAAAGAGCACTATTTTTATAAAATATAAAACATAGGGTTTATGGTTCGAATCCAACTGTAGGCATTAAAATAAAATTAGGGTTTTCAATTTATAAAGTTAGTTTGTATTTATTTTTGCTTAAAGACCTTGCACCTTAAATTCACCAAGTGTTGTACCGTATATCTTACATGTATTTAGTCCTCTAAATGTTCATGTCATTTGTCCATATGAAATCATCAAGTACTTTATATAACTTAAAAATGAATCTAGGTGGTGATTAACTTATACAACAAGTATGTACACAATAGGAAATGAATGAATGAACATGGAATACTTTAAATGGACCTTTTAGAAGACAAGTAGGATGATGAACACAAGATGTAAACCCTAACCAAGCCTTCAAAATCAAAACCCTAATCAAGAAAACCCTAAATATGTTTTCTTGATAATTCCTTGTTAAACCCGAATCCAAGCTTGTTAACACCTTGAGTAACCTTAGATAACCTTGGAATGAACACTTGAATGCTTGGAATGCCTTGGATGCAAAATTAAAATGAAACCCTAAATGCTTTAAGGTTGGCCGTGGGTTTTGGTATGATTGAGAGAGAGTTTTTGATTAGTTTACTTGCAAGAGTGAAGTGTATGTGTAAATGTACATAAGACTTTCCTTTTATGGCATCTTGGAACCCTTAAACCACCAAAATGAAACCATGGGATGAAATGGTTTGAGTACAAGTTGTAAGAAAGCCTCTCCTCCTCCCTAGGCAAGGATTCGGCAAAATAAGGGTTTAGGGTACATTGACAAGCCAATTTATGGAGAAATGGTATTAGAGTGTACTTGTGTAAGGCTTATCACATGCAAAGGTAAGTGTTTAATGAATTAAAGGATTTAATTCATGTGTATAAACTCATATCCGGCCTAAAGGAGTTATAACATGATAAAATAAATTAATTTTTGTGTATTGGGTATAAAAGTGGGTATTTGTTTGAGTGTAGATAGGTAAAGGTGCTTCCGGGTATGACCGAATGTAATTTATTGTGAAACGTAAGCGTTTTACGTAACCAACAAAAATAAATTATGAAAAGTTATAAATTATACTCCTAATAATCATATAACACTTGCTTGATGTAAACTTTAATTTGTTTGGTGTCCGTTTACGTTGAACGTTGATTTTTAGTTTACGCAATTTAACTATACGATAATAATTAAAAGCAAACGCGTAAAACTTCTAAAAATAAATAATGGAATAATTAATGTCGTAAATAACCTGAAAATGAGAAATGTTACAGTCTCCACCCATTAGAAGAGCCTTGTCCCAAGGCTCAAGTCGCGACACTTGACGAAGGTGCGGGTTTAGCAAAAAGGTGCGGATACTTCTTTTGAAATTGGTCTTCACGTTCCCAGGTGAACTCAGGGCCTCTCCTGGAGTTCCATCGAACTTTGATGATGGGAATACGGTTTCGCTTTAATCACTTGACTTCACGATCCATAATCTCCACCGGTTCTTCAACGAAGCGGAGTTTATCATCAATGTGTATTTCATCTAACGGAACTGCCAATGGCTCGTCGGATAAACACTTCTTTAGATTAGATACATGAAACGTGCTATGAACCATGCTTAACTATTGAGGTAGTTCGAGTCTATAAGCAACGGTTCCCACTTTGGCTAATACCTTGAAAGGTCCAATATACCTCGGGTTCAACTTTCCCATTTTTCCAAAAACGTACGACCCCTTTCCAAGGTGATACCTTTAACATAACTCGATCACCAACTTGAAACTCTAGAGGCTTAACATCGGCATAACTCTTTTGGCGATCACGAGCAGCTTGAATTCTTTGCTTAATTTAGATAATCTTCTCGATTGTTTAATGAATAAGTTCTGGACCGGTGAGCTGAGCATCTCCGACCTCGGCCCAACACATAGGTGATCGACACTTTCTGCCATAAAGTGCCTCGAATGGGGCAGCTTTAATACTAGCATGATAACTATTGTTGTACGAGAATTTGATCAGCGGTAAGTGTCCTTCCCAAGCATTCCCAAAATCTATCACGCAAGCGTGTAACTTATCTTTGAGGGTTTGAATGGTTCTTTCACTTTGTCCATCAGTCTCCGGATGGTATGTCGTACTCATATCCAACCAAGTGCCCATAGCCTTCTGAAATGATTTCCAAAAATTTGACGTAAACCGGGGGGTCACGATCACAAATGATTAAAACTGGTATCCCATGCCTTGTGACCACTTCTTTCAAGTACAGTCTTGCTATTTTGTCCATAGGGTCAGTTTACCTCATCGGTAAAAAGTGTGCAGACTTACTGAGTCGGTCTACAATTACCCATATGGTGTCGTTTCCCTTTTGCGTCCTTGGGAGTTTGGTGATAAAATCCATGGTGATATTGTCCCACTTCCATTGAGGAATCTCTGATTGTACCAATAAGCCAGATGGTTTTTGGTGTTCGGCTTTGACTCTTAAACACGTCAAACACTTGCTAACATAGGTGGCAATGTCAGCTTTCATGTTAGGCCACCAGTATAGTTGCTTCATGTCTTGGTACATTTTATCGGAACCCGGATGAACATAATATTTTGACTTGTGAGACTCATGCATAATCAGAGTCCTTAGGTCACCATAGCGCGACAACCAACTTCTATTGTTTAGACATAATGTCCTGTCCGCACGCGGTTCCAACTTCTCCTTCCTTGGCTTTTTTGGGTCCTTCGAATTTTCAATCAACATACCTCCTACGTCTTCGGACTCGAGGTTTTCTAGTTTTCTTGCCTCAATCTGAGCCTCCAAAATCCGCTTGGGAAGGTCCAAACCAATAGTCATAACTAAGTCCCAAACCCGTAATGGCTTTATTCGTTATTTTCTGCTTAATGCGTCAGCCACTACATTTGCCTTTCCCAGGTGATAACGGATTTCACAATCATAATCACTAAGCAATTCCAACCAACGGCGTTGTCTCATGTTTAATTCCTTCTGATCAAGGATGTGTTGTAAACTTTTATGGTCAGTGAACACTGTACATTTTGTCCTGTACAGATAATGCCTTCAAATCTTTAGAGCGAATACTATTGTGCCTAACTCCAAATCATGAGTGGTGTAATTTTTCTCATGAATCTTTAGTTGTCGTGATGCATAAGCAATCACCTTTTCTCTCTGCATTAGCACAACGCCCAACCCTTTGATTGAAGCATCACAGTAAATGATAAAGTCTTCATTTCCTTCGGGTAAAGCTAGAATTGGTGCACTACACAACTTATGCTTTATCAATTGAAAAGCTGTCTCTGCCTTGTCACCCCAATCAAACTTGACCTTCTTTTGAGTGAGCTTGGTCATTGGCTTGGCGATCTTTGAGAATCCTTCAATGAATCTTCGGTAGTAGCCTGCTAGGCCCAAAAATTGACGAATCTCCGTTGCAGACTTAGGAGATGCCCAATCTTTAACGGATTCAATCTTGGCGGGATCCACGTGAATACCCTGACTGTCAATCACGTGACCAAGGAACTGTACTTTAGGAATCCAGAATTCGCATTTAGAGAATTTGGCATACAACTGCTCCTTCTTAAGCAACTCCAAGATTAACTTGAGGTGCTCTTCATGCTCTTGCTTGTTCTTCGAGTATATCAGAATATCGTCAATAAAGACAATCACGAATTTATCCAGATATGGTTTGCACACCCGATTCATGAGATCCATAAATACAGCAGGTGCGTTAGTCAAACCAAATGGCATAACTTGAAATTCATAGTGTCTATATCGAGTTTTGAATGCGGTCTTTGGAATATCTTCTTCACGAACCCTTAGTTGATGATAACCCGACCTCAGGTCGATCTTTGAGTAGATACTCAAACCTTGTAGTTGATCGAACAAATCATCAATCCTGGGGAGCGGATAACAGTTCTTCACTATCAGCTTATTCAATTCCTGGTAATCAATGCACATCCAGAATGATCCATCCTTCTTTTTGATAAACAAGACCGGAGCTCCCCAAGGTGAGGAACTGGGCCTTATAAAGCCTTTGTCGGAAAGTTCTTTTAGTTGGTCCAACAATTCTTTCATTTCGGACGGATCCAGTCGATAAGGTGCCCGTGCTACCAGCGCAGCACAAAGTATCAAATCGATTTGAAATTCCACTTGGCGGGTTGGTGGAATACCCGGCAAGTCCTCGGGAAAAACTTCGAGAAAGTCTTGAACTATTGGTACGTCATCATGTCGCTTCTCCTTCGACTTCTCTTCCGCCTTTTTCGTGGTAACATGTGCCAAAATGATAGGACACCCCTTCAATAAATACTTTTATGTTTTGGTGCACGAGATGATGTTTAATCGGGACTCGTGCCCGTTGTTGCTTCCGTCACCATGAAAAATTAAAATCTTGTCTCCAAAGGGAACACGAACGAGTTTCTCATCACAAACAAGTACGGCATGATATTTAGCTAACCAGTCCATATCGATAATGACGTCAAAACTACCCATCTCTACGGGCATCAAGTCGATACCCACAACCCTTTATCTAAGACCTTACTCTAAAATTCTTCAGAATTATAGATCGATCTCAGCTATATTGTGTGTGTCTTATACACGCTCCTCCCCCTTGTATATCACAAAACACACCAATAAAAACTACATCAAACACCCCACCACACCCATTACCACATAATAATTTCATCACACCCTCCCATACAACCAAATCAATACACATACCCTCAAACCTTCCCAAATAATCAAAAATACATAATACACCCTCACTCGAGCTATTCTCCAGCCCCACCGCCCCCCCCCTACCCTATATGATACGCTCGCTCAGTGTGTCGTCCCTCGGGCCGCTACCATGAAAAATTAAAATCTTGTCTCCAAAGGGAACACGAACGAGTTTCTCATCACAAACAATTACGGCATGATATTTAGCTAACCAGTCCATACCGATAATGACGTCAAAACTACCCATCTCTACGGGCATCAAGTCGATGTTGAATGGATGATTTAGAAAGTTTAGAGTGCAATCCCATATAAGTGTATTAACCCAAATTATTCTACCGTCGGCTAACTCGATGTCATAACCATGATCTAGAGTAGTTGGGATGATATCCATCAAAGAACTAAATGCGATAGATATAAAACTTCTATCGGCACCCGTATCAAATAAAATCAAAGCATAACGATTATTTACAAGGAACATACCCGTGACAACATTAGAGTTCGGGTTAGTTCCAGTAGAGCCCACAACATAAGCTCTTGCTACAGCATTCCCATTCCCGGTCCGATTTCCTTGATTTCCATTCTTTAGCTTTGGGCAGTCACTCCTGAAGTGACCTTGAACTCCACACTCAAAGCAAGTGATACCTCGTGGATTTGTCCCTTGGGTTCTCTGGTTATTCCAATCTTTTTGCAGTTAGTGCACTTTTGAGTACATGGCCCATCGTGGTGATAATTGCACTTGGTACATAGAGGTTTGGTTCCTCCATAAGGCTTCTTATCTCCAGGCCCAGCAGTGTAAGCCCGTGCCACATTATTTCTTTTGAATGGTTGTTGTTGGTTTTGGTTGTTCCTTGAAGTATCTTCAAATTTCCTCTTATTCTCTGCTTGACGTTCAGCTGCAGTGAGCATCTTTTTGTCCATCATTTCAGTAGCAAATTCAATTGCCTCTTGCATTGACTGAGGCTTTGATGCCTTAACACTGCCATGAATCATGTCGGGAAGACCACCGACATACCTTTCCACTTTAGCTGATTCCTCAGGGAACATTCTATCACACATGAGTGCCAACTCTTGGAATCGTTGATTGTAAGTCATCAAA
Organism: Tanacetum coccineum; assembly: GCA_026074375.1. Lineage (NCBI taxonomy): Eukaryota > Viridiplantae > Streptophyta > Magnoliopsida > Asterales > Asteraceae > Tanacetum > Tanacetum coccineum. The sequence goes on along the minus strand of BQNB010160521.1, from coordinate 7,937 downwards.
TCGGTACCTCTCACCTTTAAGTTCCAATACTCAGATTCCAGCTTTTTGATCTCGCCCCTGGGGCAATATTTATCTGTTATCATCCTTTTTAAAGCCGTCCATGGCATTGCATATGCAACATCTTGTCCGACAGCCCTTACGTGGGAGTTCCACCATGTCAAGGCACTTCCTTGAAGAGTACAAGATGCATACTTAACCTGACTTGTAATAGCACAGTTGCTGATAAGGAAAATAGATTCCATCTTTTCCACCCATTGGGTCAGGCCAACGACTCCTTCAGTGCCTTTGAAATTCATAGGCTGGCACTTCAAGAAATCAGTGTAAGTGCATTCTCGTTGAGTAGGCACTTGCCTTCTTCCGCCGGTTCCTGAACCATGGCTGTTATCGCCGTCTCTGCTCCTGCTTGCATCGCGTTCTGCTAGAGCAGCAGCAACGCCTTGATCAATTAAAGCTTGGAGTTGAGCATTAGTGACAGTTGTGGTAGGAACGGTTGTGGTGGCGGGTGTTGCCCTTGTGGTTCTTCTTTTTGGTGGCATTTTCTTCAAAAATCACAAGGAATATAATACATGTCAGATTTCATACAATCATAAAAGCAACATGACATATGCATAATAATTAAAATAAGATCATAATCTACAGTGAAATATACAACTGAAAGTGAAATCAACAATGACATAAATAAATCAACATCCATACACAACAACATCGATAATCATACATGATGGCCCTGATTACAACATGTTCAGTACAATGAGATACAAAAGTGAAAATATGGACCTAAGGTGGTGTTAGCTGGGGATCACCCATAATACTTAACACGCCATATAATGATAGCTAAAAAGGTAAAACAAAATTCCCTATAGCCTATTAGCTGGGAGTAACCCATAAAACTTAATAGGCTATACAGGATAGCTACAAATGATACATGACTAACAGCTGCTGCCAGCCTCAGCTGGCCCATCCTGGGGCTCTGGGTCTCTAGCCTCTAGTGTCTCAATACGTCCAAGTGCTGTAGTCAACTGAGTCTGAAGTGATGTGGTCTGAGCAATCAATGTGGCAACATGTGCCTCTAGTGTCCTAACATGTGCCTCTATGGCTGCACTCCTCTCCTCAGAACCAGTCCATGCCATACGAGCATATACAGCCTCTCTATCCAAAGCCAAAGCTATGTGGTGGTGATATGGCCTATCTCTGAATAGTGTGTTGACTCGGGCTCTCAAATAAGCTCGGTCATCATATGCCTCCTCGAATCGCACCTGAAACTCCTCAGTCCTCTGCCTAACAGTAGTATCAAGCTCTGTCACTCTCTGGTCGACCCCCTCTAAGGTGGTCGGTGCTATCTCCATCATGGCCTCAACAATCTCATCCCAAGCGTCGGCCTCTGGAGTAGGCCCTAGCCGTCTCGCGGCACCAACTGCTGAACTCTTCCCGATCTCGAATTCAGGAGCGGGAGTAGTAAAACAAGCTCTCTTCCGAGGCGGCATCTCAGCCTCGGGAACATTAGTCCTGTGGGAAGTAGATGGAAGTAATAAGGGTGGTGATACAGCTGCAGCTCTCATCCGAATCCCAGCTGCCCTATAGCCTAATGGTGCCCCTGCATTAGTAGGGCTAGTAGTGAGTGGTGATGGTAGGGGTAATGGTAAAGATGCAACAGGTAAGATGGGTGGTTGTGGTGGGGGTTGGGTAATGTAAAAAAAATTATGGGTGGGCTGGTAGGTTGCGTGGCTGTTGGAGGGTGAGTAAAGAAAAAATAAATCCCTGTCATGTTTTGTGTGGTGAGTGGTGTACCTGATGAGTATGTGGGTTGTAAAGTACAAACAGTAAATAGAGGTAATGTATATAGAAGAAAGGGTTTTGCGGGGGTCGCGTGGTGGTGGAGGGGGTTGAGGTAAAGGTGGTGGGAGTACAGATAACTGTGTGAGGGGGATAGTGGGGGGGGAGTTTAATCAATAAAGTAAATGTATTTGTCGGGGTAACTAAGGTAGGTGCGACAACATACTCAGCAATGCGTGCCTCAATGGATGCTGACATCGGTGGCTCAAGTCTGACAGTCTTCCGTGCCCTACAAAGACGTGTATGAGCAAAGGGGACCATGGTCTGAGGTGGTCTAGGTGTAGGTGCAGACTCATCGGTCTCAAATGCCTCTGTATCCCCAGCAGAGGGAACAGGGTCAGCAACAGGTGCGGCAGAAGAGTCGGCCGGAGCTAGGTGCTCCTCCTCCTCCTCGTCATCCTCCTCGTCCTCGAAAGGCTCCTCATCATCATCATCAGTATCATCATCACTGTCATCATCGGAGGGCTCATCATCTCCATCCCCTCCATCAGCAGGGTAGTCAGCATGCTCCTCCTCGGAGTCCTCCTCCGGATCAGAATCAGGCACATAGCCCGGTGATAGGGCTGCGGGTGAGGCATCAGCGGGTAGAGGCTGGTCCTCCATGGGTGCCTCATCCTCCGAAGGTACTAAGTACTCGGGGTACTCAGGCTCAGGTATATATGGTATCTCGACAGGTGATGGTGGGTGCTCAGGACCGGGCACGTAATCAGGAGATGGTGGGTGCTCAGGTCCGGGCACATAGTCAGGAGATGGTGGGGCTACTGGCTGCATGGGAAGTCCATCGTATCCGTATACGATGACTCGTGGAGAACCTCCATCGGATATCTCCTCATCGGCTCCCCAAAAGACTCTCCCTGGTTCGGAGTCAGTGTACACAGAGGTATAGGTGACAGCGGATGATGCAGAAGACATGACTGCAGAAAGATAAATAAACTTATATAAGTATATTATATAAAACCAGCATAGTATATATGTAGTATAATATAAACATGTATACAGATCACGAAAGCATATAGCATAACCAACTAATGCAACTCAATAGTGTATGTGTCCCGTGAAAAACTTTTGTATGATGCAATGTTTGGAAATGGTTATAGTCCAAGTAAAAAATAACATTTGACCTAGTTCTCTATAACCTAGGCTCTTGATGTCAATCTCTAACACCCCCAAAATGGGTCGCAGCGGAATAAGGGTCAGAGAGTGTTACTTCATAGGTCAATAGCACAAGATATGAGAACAACCTCTATATGAGTCGTTAAAAATTGATACATTAGATTAAATAAACTTGTTTGTTACAATAGCCCGAAGCTTAAATTGTTCATCCATGAAAAGTAAAGATTTTAAGACATAATAGATATTCCCAAAATGTAATGCACCCAAATCTTTATAGTAATGACTAAAATGGTGAACACAATGTACCTTGTTTCTGTCCTTATTGGACCTTAAAAAAACTTGCTTTAAAAAGTAAACATAAAAGTTGGTGGAATTCACAGGTTTTAATTAAATGTATAAAAAATAGGCCGCAAGATTTTCCAATGTAAGACTATGTGTAACACATACAATTATCTCAAAAGTAATTACGAATGCACTAAGCTCATGACACCGAAGGCTCGACAATCTATGTATGCAAATTAATGCACATAATGTGCAAGTGTAGATGTTCAAAACGACAAACATCCAAAATTTGTTCCGACATGTATACATTCGTATGTTTCGAGTACATTCGGAAACTGGTGAGCGCTACTCAACGAACAGGGGAATTGTCAATCCCAAATAGATTTATTCGTAACATTCTGCGGCTCGCTAACTAGCAATTGACAGGGTCTGATAGTTGACAATAGTAGGTTTTAGGCTACTTAGGCCAACTCGGACTTGTTTAAAAAGGGTTAACTTGCGTCCAAATGTAAAACGATGCTTGTTTCTCACCCCAAAGTTGTAAAAACAATAATAATTGTATAAAAGCGGGGCTTGAACTCACCGTAAATGATGATTGATTATCTAAATCAAATATGTAAATCGTCTCGGCAATCCGAATGCAACCTAATTAATTATAGGTCGTATGAGTATAATGTATTATCATAAATTAAAGCATCACATGTTATATAGTTCACACACCACCTATAGTTTTTATTAAATCTTTAAAAGTTAAATTAATAATTAACTCGTACTTTGTTAAATAAAAGTATATGTACTTGTACCTGTAAGGAAAAATGTTATATTTTTATTTACCAATGTATTATTTGTAAAAATATAAGATTTAATGCTTTTTTAAACTTGGTTACATAAATAGTGTATGATTCATTATTAATTTAATTGTTTTATAAAAATAATGTATAAAAGTAAAAATAGTGCGCGCGATTTTAAAACCTCATATCTTTATTGTTTTGACTCAATTTTATACGTTTCTTATGTCCACGACGTCGTATTGAGAAAATATATCATAATATCATATTTATAAAAATTTAAACCTCTGATGAACAGTAACATTTACTGTTCATAACCAGTTCATAAAAACTGTTTTTATGTAATTAAATTTATATATAACTTAATAAAATACATAACTTGTTCAGTTGAATTCGTTTCTTTCGAGTTTCTTATGTCGTGGATTCGTCTTTTATGAGAGTACTATGTTTATAAAATATCTTATTTTTATAGTCAGATCGAACAATAGGTATATGCATAAAATAACTTTTATAAACTCACTTTTATACGCTTAATTAACGTAAACTAGTAAATGTAATATCTTCCTCGTTATAAATCCGTTTTTTGAGTTCTTTACATGCTTACGGTCCTTGTGATGAGTATAATTCAATAAAATATAAAATGCATAGGTTATATGTCGAATTCCAACAGTAGGTTATAAAGAGTAATTAGGGTTTTTTGATTTATAAAATAAGTTTTATAATTACTTTTATTTAAAAACTTTGCACCATTCTTTTACCAAGTGTTATACCATATCTCTTACATATATTAAGTCCTTTAAAAGTCCATAACACTTGTCCAAGTAAAATCCATGTTCTTGTGATCTTTTACACATCAACTTTTAAATAAACCTTCAACATCATTTAATTTGTAAATCATTCATATAAATTATTTAACACTTTTACTAAGCATGTACCTTTATTTTGACTATTATTTCACCACATACACAATTAAAATCGAATTATTTAAGCTTTAAAATACTTCATGTATCATAAAAATGAATCTAGGTGGTGTCTAACTTATATAACAAGTATGTACACAAATGATAATGAATGAATGAACATGAAATACTTTAAATAGACCTTATAGAAGATGAGTAGGATGATGAACACAAGACAAAAACCCTAACCAAGCTTCCAAATCCAAAACCCTAATCAAGAAAACCCTAGATATGTTTTCTTTATTAATCCTTGTCAAACCTAAATCCAAGCTTGTAATAACCTTGAGTAACCTTAGATGATCTTAGAATGAATGATTGTATGCTTGGAATACTTATAGAATAAAAATTATATGTAACCCTAATTTGATTAGGGTGAGCCGTGGGTTTATATGGTGTGGAGAGAGAGTATTTGTTTGAAATTTACTAGGAATGGGTATGTGTGTGTTAATGAACAAGTCACTTGCCTTTTGTAGTAATTATCACATGTATTAACCTTAAACTAACCTAGGTTGGGAAGTAGAGTTAAGAGTACCATGTGTAAGAGCTCTCCTCCTCCCTAGGAGGAGGGAGACGCATCTAGTGAGGAGGAAAAGTACATTGACAAGCCAATGTTTAGAAACTTGTGTTGTGTAAGGTACTTAGTTGAGTTAAGGCAAGATACTTGTGATTTTAAATTAGTTATTAAGTGTGTACATACACACATTCGGCCCTAGTGACTTAGATGAGTAACTTTTGATTAATTTTTGTGTAGTGGGTAAAAAAGTGGGTATTTGTTTGAGTGTAGATAAGTATAGACGCTTTCGGGTATGCCCGAATGTAATTTATTGCGAAACGTAAGCGTTTTACGTAACCAACAAAAATAAATTACAAAAAGTTATAAATTATACTCCTAATAATCATATAACACTTGCTTGATGTAAACTTTAATTTGTTTGGTGTCCGTTTACATCGAACGTTGATTTTTAGTTTACGCGATTTAACTATACGATAATAATTAAAAGTAAACGCACAAAACTCTAAAAATAAATAATGGATTAATTGAAGTCGTAAATGACTTGAAAATGAGAAATGTTATAGTCTCCACCCGTTAGAAGTGCCTTGTCCCCAAGGCTCAAGTCGCGCCACTTGACGAAGGTACGGGTTTAGTAAAAAGGTGCGGATACTTCTTCTGAAATTGGTCTTCACATTCCCAGGTGAACTCAGGGCCTCTCCTGGAGTTCCATCGAACTTTGATGATATGAATACGGTTTTGCTTTAATCGCTTGACTTCACGATCCATAATCTCCACCGGTTCTTCAACGAAGCGGAGTTTATCATCAATGTGTATTTCATCTAACGAAACTGCTAATGGCTCGTCAGATAAACACTTCTTTAGATTGGATACATGAAACGTACTATGAACCCTGCTTAATTGTTGAGGCAGTTCGAGTCTGTAAACAACGGTTCCTACTTTGGCTAACACCTTGAAAGGTCCAATATACCTCGGGTTCAACTTTCCCCATTTGCCAAAACGTACGATCCCTCTCCAAGGTGATACTCTTAACATAACTCGATCACCAACTTGAAACTCTAGAGGCTTACGCCTCACATCGGCGTAACTCTTTTGGCGATCATGAGCAGCTTGAATTCTTTGCTTAATTTGGACAATCTTCTCGGTTGTTTCATGAATAAGTTCTGGACCGGTGAGCTGAGCATCTCCGACCTCGGCCCCACACACAGGTGATCGACACTTTCGGCCATAAAGTGCCTCGAATGGGGCAGCTTTAATACTAGCATGATAGTTATTGTTGTACGAGAATTCGATCAGCGGTAAGTGTCCTTCCCAACCCTTTCCCAAAGTCTATCACGCAAGCGCGAAACATATCTTTGAGGGTTTGAATGGTTCTTTCGCTCTGTCCATTAGTCTCCGGATGGTATGCCATACTCATATCCAGTCAAGTATCCATAGCCTTCTGGAATGATTTCCAAAAATTTGACGTAAACCGGGGGTCACGATCACAAATGATTGAGACTGGTACTCCATGCCTTGTGACCACTTCTTTCAGGTACAGTCTTGCTAGTTTGTCAATAGGGTCAGTTTCCCTCATCGGTAAAAAGTGTGCAGACTTTGTGAGTCGGTCTACAATTACCCATATGGTGTCGTTTCCACTTTGCGTCATTGGGAGTTTGGTGACAAAATCCATGGTGATATTGTCCCACTTCCATTGAGGAATCTCTGGTTGTACCAATAAGCCAGATGGTTTTTGGTGTTCGACTTTGACTCTTAAACACGTCAAACACTTGCTAACATAGGTGGCAATGTCAACTTTCATGTTAGGCCACCTGTATAGTTGCTTCATGTCTTGGTACATTTTATCGGAACCCGGATGAACAGAATATCTCGACTTGTGAGACTCATGCATAATCAGAGTCCTTAGGTCACCATAGCACGACAACCAGCTTCTTTTATTTAGACACAATGTCCCGTCCGTACGCGGTTCCAACTTCTCCTTCCTGGGCTTTTCTGGGTCCTTCAAATTTTCAATCAACATACCTCCTACATCTTCAGACTCGAGGTTTTCTGGTTTTCTTGCCTCAATCTGAGCCTCCAAAATCTGCTTGGGAAGGTCCAACCCAATAGTCATAACTAAGGCCCGAACCCGTAATGGCTTTATTCGTTCTTTTCTGCTCAATGCGTCAGCCATTACATTTGCTTTTCCCGGGTGATAACGGATTTCACAATCGTAATCACTAAGCAATTCCAACCAACGGCGTTGCCTCATGTTTAATTCCTTCTGATCAAGGATGTGTTGTAAACTTTTATGTTCAGTGAACACTGTACATTTTGTCCCGTACAGATAATGCCTCCAAATCTTTAGAGCGAATACTACTGCGCCTAACTCCAAATTGTTGGAAACACGAAAAGTGTCGGTCACTTCCAAAGTTGTAACAAGTCTTAGCTCATAGTTAGTATAAGGATTAG